>CANNZV010006293.1:23-19016 GCA_947561585.1 Caprella mutica
TCGAGCAATTGTCTTTCGAGCAATTGTTCATTCGAGCAATTGAAGAGTAACTTTGATTAGTGATCTACGCGAGAGTTGTATAGTGCTCTACGCGCGTAGATCCCTCAATAATTATGCAGAATAACACCAAATGTAAAGTGCTCTACGCGTGTAGATTACTATAAAAACGGCAAATCGTGACACGTAAAGTGATCTACGCGCGTAGATCACAGGCGTTGCAAGTGAGTGAATGAAGAGTGATCTACGCGCGCCAGTGTTATGCGTAGATCATTATTCACTGTATGTGTTACAGCGTGTGAAGAGTGCTCTACGCAAGTTATGATACGCAGCCTCTGATTGGTTGAAATTCATTTTCTAAAATATTGCTCATTCATTGAAAACTATTTCAATGGTGGACTGTGATAGATGTAACTATAAAAAAATTAGCTTTTTATTGAGATTATAAATATAAATTATTGTCAAAAAAATATATAGTTTATAATGAAAAATTTATGTACGGAGAATTATCATTTTTCTTTCAATTATTATTATATTTTTTAAATATTTAGTGATAACATATTTCATAAATATTTATTATATAAATTAATAACTGGACAGCTTGTCAGCTTCTCCAATATTAATCTCACAGGAGAATATTTGAACATTTTTTAAATATTTTTTAAATTGTGAATATAAGTTTTAACAAATAGGAGTCAATTTATTTCAATTACTACTGGTTCAAGCCAAATTATTACAAGTTTTGACGCAAAATGTTATGTTTAGAAAGGATTTATCTCATTATTAACCTTAAATATGAACTCTTACTAGTTTTGTATATTTAACTTTTACTAAAATTTATATTAGAGATAATTTACTACTAAATATACTAAATATGTTAATATATATAATTATTACTAAATATACTAAATATGTTAATATATATAATTATTACTAAATATACTGAGAATAAAAATGAATGCAACTCAACACTCACCGTACAACTCATCATTCACCATACAACTCACTACTCATCATACAACTCACTACTCACCATACAACTCAACACTCACCATACAACTTACTACTCATCATACAACTCACTACTCACCATGCAACCCACCACTCACTACTCACCATACAACTCGCCACTCACTATACAACTCATTACTCACCATACAACTCACCACTCCCCATGCAACTCACTATTCACCATGCAACTCACTACTCACCATGCAACTCACTATTCACCATGCAACTCACCACTCACTATACAACTCACCACTCCCCATGCAACTCACTATTCACCACTCACTATACAACTCACTACTCAGTTCTCACCCTACAATTCACTACTCACCAAACAACTCACTACCAAAATCTTCCATTCATTGCCCATCCTGAAATGTTTCATTGCCAACCATAATAATCCATCATGGCCAACCAAAATAATCTATCATCGCCCACCATAATAATATATCATTGTCTACCATAATAATCTCCAAAATCCACCATTTTAATTGGCCTTTCAATATATTTCATGGCCCACATTTTACATAAAGTTTATTTACATAAATATCATTTACATGAATAGATCTAAATACCTCTTTCTTGGTTCACGTCCCTAAATGTTATAGGGATGTGCACTAGGAAGGGGGTATTTTTAAATTAATTTATCTCAAATTTCATTAAATTTCATTTGAATAAATATGTTGCACAAATAAATATTAATTAACAGAAAAATTAGTATCCTAACTACAAATACAAATAATACCAAAAAGGAAATTTGAATTTGAAATTCAGCAAATTAAAGAATATAGATTCGGATCCACAACGTGCAAAAAGTCTATGGGAAAATGTAACCACATTTAAAAAAATGTTTTTTTTTTAAATTTCAATATCATCATTTTTGAGAATTAGAATTTGATGAAACGGACTGAACAATAGTAGAGTGAAAAATTCTAAGCAAAATGAAACGAATCCCATATCTCTAAAGGGCCGTACACACGCAGGGTTTTTTCAGTCTTTCCACCGGACTTTTTGCTAAGCTCCTCCCACTTTTTCCACGAGACTTAAATTTTGCACCGAAAGTCCGAGACTTTTCAACAACCTACATGTTCTATTATTTTCCCCCAATCAAGAGGTGCAATTTTGTAAATCTTCGTATAGGTACTGTCAACTCATAAATTATATTGTAATAACACGATTGGTGTTCATTTTATGACAAACTTTGCTCCATTCATTTCTTTACCTTTGAGGTAAAGAATTCTCATATTTTCCTTTTTATAAAAGACTGCCAGTAAAATTGATAATACCTAGTAATGTTTCTTTAAACTTTTTTTTAGTATAGTATATTTTAGTAAAATAAATATTACTATCTTTATTTTATTTATTTCAACATATTACCTATTAGCTAATACCTTTATTTTATTTATTATAACGCAATACATATTGTACCTAGTACCTATCTATACGTATTGATACTTTTACCTAAACTTTATATAATAGCTAAATTACATTTGTTGAGTGGATTAGATTAATCATTAAATCAAGTGAAGCGAGAATAATCTCGGTTAGTTTATTACTAAATATTGTAATAAACTTCATAAAAATTATCATACTAAGTTAATTAGTTACTAAATAATCTTAGTAATCTAGGTAGGTAGTTCTCTAGTAATTAATTAATCTAGGTAAAAGTAACTAACCTATATAATTAGTAAATAACTAACCCAGGTAATTAGTAATTTTAACTATCCTAGGTAATTAACAGTTACTAACTACCTAGGTTAGTTACCTAGTTTAAAAAAATAGAGGAGGGCTTATGTCGCCTATATGAGTAGTTAATTGCACGACATGTAAATCAACGAGATTAAAAAGTCAATCCACGTGTGGACGCTATTGACTTTTGAATCAAAAGTCTGGTGGAAAAGCGGAGAAAAAAGTCTGGTGGAAAGACTTAAAAAACCCTACGTGTGTACGGCCCTTAAGTCGAATAATTAGGGGATTTTAATACAGTTTATATTTTAAGAGTTTTTTTCTTGGGGGGTGAAAGTTAAAATAGTGACCCTAGTTAGTTAGGAATGTAAGAAATTGTATTTTATTCAATTTTGCGTATACGATATAGTTATTGAGGTTAGTATTAGTATTACCTAGGTAACAGCTTGTCAAATGGTATTCAATTTTTGCAAGAAAAACTAACATTTTCTTGACAATGCAATAATAATTATTAATCTTTAAACATAGATCACACTAAGCTTTACACTGAAAAATTAAATTATAATTCTTCAGTAATACTTGTACCCTCATTATTACATGTATTACGTACCTTAATATATTCATCATTCTATTACTCCTCTACTCTCATTTTAACGATACATTTAACTTGTATGTATGTAAGTGACACATTAGTGCCACTTTTTCACGTCAATTTCATAAGCTTCAAAATACATTCAAATTTCAATAGGTACTACCTACATGAAAGAATCTTTCATAAAAAAATACTTAAAATATGAAGTTTATAAAACTTATTCAGATAAATGTATTTTACCATACGTCATTATCAACTATGTGTACCAATGCATGTTTATCTGGGGTAAGTTATGAATTCTTGGACAATTCCACATTTTCGGTCAGAGGAGAAAAAATAAACATTACCATAGAATATATTATATACTCTTTATTTTAATAGGTAATAGTGATAATTATACGAATACCAATTAAAAATAATTAATGAATTTTCTCTTATATGACCGAAAATGTGAAACTGCCCGATGATTCGTAGCTTAACCCGGGTTACACTAAATACCGAATTATACCGAATTACACCGAATTATACCGAATTACACCGAATTATACCGAATTACACCGAATTACACCGAATTATACCGAATTACACTATGCTCAATACCGAATTACACCGAATTATACCGAATTACACTATACTCAATACCGAATTATACCGAATTACACTGAATTATACCGAATTACACTATACTCAATACCGAATTACACCGAATTATACCGAATTACACCGAATTACACCGAATTATACCGAATTACACTATACTCAATACCGAATTATACCGAATTACACCGAATTATACCGAATTACACTATACTCAATACCGAATTATACCGAATTACACCGAATTATACCGAATTACACTGAATTATACCGAATTACACTATACTCAATACCGAATTATACCGAATTACACCGAATTATACCGAATTACACTGAATTATACCGAATTACACTATACTCAATACCGAATTATACCGAATTACACCGAATTACACTGAATTATACCGAATTACACTACACTGAATACCGAATTACACAGAATTATACCGAATTATATTATACTCAAAACCGAATTACACCTGATTATAGGTACCGAATTACACTACACTGAATACCGAATTACAATATAGGCTACTCAATTCCAAATTATACTGAATTACACTATACTCAATACCGAATTACATTATATTACACAATAATCAATACCGAATTATACCTGATTAAACCGAATTACACCAAATTATACCGAATTACACTATACTAATACCGAATTACACTATACTCAATACCGAATTACACTATATTACACAATAATCAATACCGAATTATACCGAATTACACTATATTACACAATAATCAATACCGAATTACACCAAATTATACCGAATTACACATAATTATACCGAATAACACTACACTGATTACCGAATTACACCTAATTTTATCCTTGATCATTGGTCAGGATTTTTCGATATTAATTTAAAGTTATTACACTGCAATGATTATGGGCAATTAGGCTTCACAGTATTAAATTGCCCTTTTCCTATGGGATTGATAGTAAATTATCACCTATTTTCTAAGTAGATGAGGCTGGTTAATAAACTTATCCCATAGAGCAAATTAAGTCTCCGGGTTCTTTAACAATTATTTGTATTTTCTTAACTTGAAGAGACATGGAGGTAATTGATTGAATTCTATTAAACTGACAAATGACTAAACGGTAAAAGTTTTAGGAAGTAAATTAAACACAAGGAAGTTTTAAATGAGTGTACTTATATTAAAGTTCGAATAGTACAGAGTTCTAAGACTTACGCACAAGTCTTCAAATAACACAACACAAGTTTTAAATAAACTAGCGGTTGAGTAAACTTAAGGGTTTAAAATAAACAAGGGTCTGAGTAGCCAACTCACGAAACCCGTGGATGGACAAGTCCGACCAGACTTGGTCCGACCAACCAGTCTTCAAGAGACCATCGCGAACTATGAACACTTTAGTTAGGTGCCAATGGTATTTAAAGGATGAACTGGAGAGTCCAACCTTCCAGTGAGTGAATAAACTTCTGTTAAGGTACTGATAGTACTTTTCAAAGATGTTTTTCTACTCACTGCAGATAGAAATAACACACAATGCATTATTCAAATTTAACACGCTAGTGGTAATGGCTTTCTATACGATTAACATATAGATCGATCAGATTTACTAATAGTTCATTTTAGTGAAACCTGATTTACTAATAAACATCCAAATTTAAGCATACTATTTCAGAGTCCTGTTTAACCTATACATGATCAGAAATGTTACAAGTTCCTAACTATTAATTAAGTATTTCAATTAGAATAATTGAAGTACTTACTTAATTCTTTTTAAATTAATTAAGTATTAATTTCAATTCTATCTATAGAAAAAGAACTTAATATTCTAAGTTGTATAACTGATTTACAAAGTTCATGAAGTTATATAACTTAGTACAAATTATAAAGTTATATTCTGAGTTACAAGTTATAGCTCTGGGTTACAAGTTATAAAGTTATGTTCTGAAGTTACAAGTTATATTAGCGGCTTACATCAAAGCTATTCGTTTATAATTATATTCGAGCTCCTAGCGAGAATAACATGACCATAAATTTAAATAGCATTTCCTTCTAATGAACAGTGTACAAGATTAAAAAGATTATGTCTGATTAAATGATTATCAAATTATAGAAATTGAAAGATTAAGTAAAGATACAAGTTCAGCGTATTAACAATCCTTCTATTGTTAATATCACTCCCCCCTTCATGTTTCAACCGACTTGTCGGTTGAATTTCAATTTCTAAACCCTTATTATCGAAATCCAATCGAAAAAATATCCTAACAACTTTCGAACAACACTCGGAAAACATCCTATGAAATTTCTTAAAATTTCTAAGTCCGAAACATAAATTATATCTATTAAATCAAAAGAAATTTAATTACTCGATCCATGTATTATGAATTTCAGATTAAAATTTGATCTGCTAAATAGATCTGTCTTTTCATCATAAAATTTGTGTGTACAAAAATATGATGACAAGACAATTCCTATCATATATGTAATCATGAATTCTACCTCTGGTCAAGATATTAAATCAAATAGAGTGAAAATTTATAAGTTATTCTACTCATATTCAGAAACATACATCAAAAATATATTTTCATTTTATGGGATTTATTTAACTATTAAAGATATTCAAATATCTAACCTTGTTTATAAATATTCCAAATTTAACCTTAAATCCCATTTCAATTAGTTCTAAAATTCAAAACATGAAATATCAAATCTCAAAATTCAAGTTGAACAATCATAAAACTTCAATCTATAACTGCTAAATTTATATTTTAATTTTTAAAATAAAAGTAACCAATACCTTTCTAAAAATTAAATATATATATGTTCTCAATTCTTAAACACTTAAATGGAAATAGTATCCAGGTGAATGTCTAGTCATTGAAAACACCCTTAAAGTTTTTCTTCAAAATATAAAGTTCGTTTAATACTTTACTGCAATATAGTCCAACTATAAACATCTTACTTTCATTCAAGAACCAAAATTATAATGCTTACAAATAAGATTATCAATAAAATCTAAGCATACGATTATAATATATCTACTATTATTATATCTTCTACTTCAAGCATAGTAATTTGAAACGTCGGAAATAAAGTTAAGTAATTTTCAAATGAAATTAATTTCAAAATCAATAGAGATTAATTACTTTTCATATTTCCAATGAATATAATCTATAATCAATAGAACTTAGTTAACTTTTATATCTCAAATGAATATAAGCTATAGTCAATAGAACTTAGTTAACTTTTATATCTCAAATGAATATAAGCTATAGTCAATAGAACTTAGTTAACTTTTATATCTCAAATGAATATAAGCTATATAGTCAATAGAACTTAGTTAACTTTTATATCTCAAATGAATATAATCTATAATCAATAGAACTTAGTTAACTTTTATATCTCAAATGAATATAATCTATAATCAATAGAACTTAATTAACTTTTATATCTCAAATGAATATAATCTATAATCAATAGAACTTAGTTAACTTTTATATCTCAAATGAATATAAGCTATAGTCAATAGAACTTAGTTAACTTTTATATCTCAAATGAATATAATCTTACATCAAAATCGGAACTTCATTATAGTTTATTCTAATTCCAAAATATTCATTTCAAAATATATGAGTATAACTAAATTCGTTATTACTTATCTTAAACTTCTCTTTTCTTAAACTATGGTTATATATGTTATGTAATATCATATGAGCTATATTATTGGTTAGTATTCATCTATACTATTGTTAGCTTTACATAACTTATTTTTATTCGTATTGAATAAACATATTCAGATTTCGTTTAAAATATTCAATGAAATTAAAAGTTACTTTAAATCAAATGTTCAACTTCGAAATCTGTAAACTATCAAATGAAATCTTAAGTAATCCTTTAAAGAATTAATTTTCAAATAAACATCAATGATTAAATGCTCAAAACCTGAATGTTTCAATAAGCAATTAATATATAAACTTTCTTTAAAGTAAATTCAAAGTATAGAAATCTAGGATAATTGGACTAAAGTAATAATCCAAAATTTAGAATAATAAGATCAAGGTGAAATGATCTAAATGTGTCGGTACCATCAGAAGACTTCTCAAAGTAGGTACATGAGAGTTGAAGCCCCATGTTCATTCTCCTCCTTCAGAATGAATGGTTCCCTCAGGTTATCGGGCATTGGTTTGTGACGTCACCAAGTATGACTGCGAAGTCGTCACCAAGTATGATTGTGAAGTCATCATCAAGTATGACTGTGAAGTCATCACCAAGTGTGCTCCACTGCTCAGCCTTCTCGTCACTAGGCGTAGCTCGGCTTATCCTTTTCGGATCAACAAGTTACTGGTGTTGGATTGTTCCAACATCTGGTTTGTTATTGCTCTGCTCCAGTTTCTCGAGAGATGTTTTTCAAGTTTTGGGAATAAAAATAAATCAGCATTAATTTAATTATAATTAGGATTATATTTTTACCTAACTATTACTTTTTAGACTTACAGTTGAAGGATAGTATTACTTATTTTACATTGCTAAAACATGATTGTTTTAATTATTTCCAAAATTTTGTACAATGATTCTACAAAATTCTTTAATATTATAGTATTGTTATAATCCTTCAAGTAATATTATAGTTTGATAATATATATCTCACATAACATTTATTTCAAACATACCTCATTCAGTTTACAATACATATTCTTATTATTATAAAACTGTAAATAAGGGGTTAGTTTATATATATAACATATTTTTCACTTAAAACTAGGTTCATGAAAATCTTGGACACAATCAAAACTGTTATGTTTCTTTTTATTGTTACGTTACTTTACAAGATTTTCACTTATAGTGATAAATTCATAGTAAAATTAAGTAATTCACCTTCAACCGATGTCTTGCCCATATCGTCAGATCGTCAGATGGATGGGGTTCATTGCTTTTGGTTAGCCTCTTTTACGTGTGTTTCTGCAATTACAGGTGAACTTTACTAGCTTATACAAGAAACTTACATCTTACATAGATTATTTATCTACTATTACATTACATTTCATC
This sequence comes from Caprella mutica, assembly GCA_947561585.1. Taxonomy (NCBI): domain Eukaryota; kingdom Metazoa; phylum Arthropoda; class Malacostraca; order Amphipoda; family Caprellidae; genus Caprella; species Caprella mutica. Next base: position 8,941 of record CANNZV010006293.1, read on the forward strand.
AATAATTATAAGTGTTAGTCAACATAATTTTCTTAATTACTCTTAACTTACAAACACACAGTTATTTATATATATTTTATGTTTCACTAAACATCAATGCATTATATATATATAATTTACATTTCTTTAAACATCAGTGTATATTGTAGTTACCCTGAAGAAATAAATGTTATTGATCTAACCATTGAAAGAAATTAATTGAACACAAACTATGTCGTTTTTTAGCTTTTCATTATATTTCGTTATGTTCCTTTTATAATCATAAATTCTTGAACAGAATTAAATCTCATTAATTTTTTCATTTGCTTTAACTCAAGTTTAATGTATTCATTTACTTTTTCAAGTAATAATTTAAATATCATCAAGATTCTTGCTATCATTAAACTCAATACTCAAAAATATTTTCGTAATTCCCATTTATCACTAAAGAGCCTTTTACTCTTATTTCAGTATCATTAAACTTTTCAAACGTTTTCTTTATTTGAATCCATACATTATTTATTAAATTATATAACTGTCCCTTTTAAACTCAAACTTTTTAATTACATTTAAACTGCTATACTGAGTTTAATTAATAAATTCATATACGTAACATGAACGTATTTTACAATTCTCGTTACATTTATTTTTATGAAATAAATCCGTTCTATTCAATCGCTTTTATTATTTACGATTTCATTTTAATCCTTTTTATACTCATGTAAAATCAACTACATTCATTCTTTTATAAATCTGGAAATATTACGGTTCCCCCTTGAAATTTTTCTTTAGAAGAAGATTTTCTTCTCAGGGTATTTTCTGTACTCTGGTTGACCTTTGAACCTGCAATTACTGTTTTCTCTTAGTAATATTTACCCTTACAGTTTAGAATGAATATTCTTTATGTATTAGGAATATCCCTTTTTTTCAAATATCAAAATATAATTAATTATACATCTTGACTCATATCTTTCTAATATATTTATCTCACAATTCCATGTATAATCACACTTAATTACACTTCAATTCATTATTGTAATCTTTTTGGGGTCTAATTTTATTCTTCACTCTGAGAGGAATAAATAGAATGTTCCCCTGAGATTATTCTGAAATTCTTTAGAGTCTATTTTATTCTTCGTTCTGAGAGGAATAAATAGAAATGTTCGCCTAACTTATGTTTGGAAATTCTTTAGGGTCTATTTTATTCTTCATTCTGAGAGGAATAAATAGAATGTTCCCCTTAAGATTGATTCAAACATTTCCTTCATAACAGAATGGTTATATATTTATATATTATCATATATAAAAGTTTTAACGAACTATATTTTTCAGCAATTATTTTATGTATCATTGTGCATAAACATTAGGATTTAAGTACATGAATATTATATTGCATGTTTTCATTATTCATTATACATTCAATAATATTCGACTATTTATTTAGAATTCATTTCTAAATTTATATATCAAGAATTCAGTATCTATATTTTAATTAACAAGTACAAACATTTTTATTTATCATCTTGAAAATCAAAAATTCAACATAAAATATTACACTTCTATTATAAATAAAAGAATTCAAATTGAATGTGAAATAATATTAATTGAAATATTTGCTTCGTATCTTCTTATCATTCAAATCATTCGTTAAACTCTCCATTTGTTATGGTGTTTCAAATATTAGTTCCTGCTACATCTTGGATTGTATTACAATATAGTTCATAGAGAACAGTAGATTGATTTACTGCATGTCATTTAATTATAAATAACTATTAATTCTTATTCATACATTGTTCTTTCAGGTTCTAATTCCCACACAAGTAATAACTTATAGTACTTCAGTTCCTCAAATTTATCATATTATTAAATTATGATATTACACTTATTTCATGACATTAATTCCATGATTTTTTTTCGACGAAGAACCTGTAACTCATTTATTTATCAAACATTACAGTTATCATTAAAAGAAATCATCAAGAGCTCTCTTTCAAACTCATTTATTTTATCAAATAATTAATTATTATTTCTGAGTAACCTACTGGAATAATCACATTAATTCCTAGATCTTTTATTCTCCATATAATACTCATTATTTTATTCATATTATATCCTTGCTATCGTCAACTATAGTGTTACTGACTGTACTACCTGAATGTGTGACTAATTTTAATAGCTCTGTTGACAATAACTTCCCACTTGAGAATTTACATCGCTTCCTTCAAGATCACGTTTAGTCTTGACTTTTTACTAGTCAACTATTATATAATCAAGTTGCGTTATATTTTTACGTTAAGTTATTTTTACGTTAAGTTATATTAATATATATATAACGTTTGCTATATTTTATACTTTATTAATAGAAAAATAGTCTTAAGATAATTGTTTTATCTCTTATACATTTATGTTCGATTGCTTGCATTTAATTCACTATTCAAATCAAGTCTTACAATTTAATTATAAAATTCAGCAAATCTTAATTTGCTCTTATAGTATTTTCTTTCTCAGAATTATCGTCTGAAAAATACAATTGTCTGAATTCATATCGTTTTTTATACGATTATTTCGTTCATATGAACTAATCACCTATGTGATTATTTTAAGTTATTATTCGTCACTGGAATAATTACAACAACTTCTTATTTAACGGATAATTATTTATACTCAATATATACTCAATATACGTAAACTGCGTTGAATCTTTCTTATATCGTTGTTTCGTTCATTATTGAGTTACTGGAGATTTTACGTTAAAGCATATAATTATTTAATTATGTTAAACAATAACCTTTAATCAAATCAATTATTTCTTACTTTTAATTAGTACAGGAATATAGTTTGAAACTAGATCACATATTGATTATTTAGTATCAAACCTACTTTTCCCGTCTAGTTACCACTTATTACCCGATATTCCATTAACTATGGTTAAGACGTATTAACCTCTAGGTAACTTTAAATCTCTTCAAAAATATTTAATATACAATATTAATATCAAAATAGTCATTTAAATATTCAAGATATATATATATATATATATCTATATCATTCCTTGTCAATCTTTAAATCTGTTTCACTCTTTTTATACTGAGTCATACATCTGAGTTTAATATATTCGTTATATCTTAATCTGACTCGATTATCTTTAATCACTGAAACGATTGACAGGTTCTTTTTCAAATACTGCGATTATTACTATTTGAATAGGAATACATCATAATTATCAATTGACTTCATCCCTGAAATTAGGTATGATTTTGTCATATATGTACAATACGTGCACATCTTAGGTATTTGCGGTTTTACCTGAAACCCTTTTTATATTTTATAATATCACAACTCAATGTTGTATCTTAGGTATTTGCGGTTTTACCTGAAACCTCGTCTATATTTTATAATATGACAACTCATTTGACTTTCACTGACTTAAAGGATGTTTTGACCCTATAGTCAGATATTCACATTCGTGACTGTACTTTCGGTATATTTCTATATGATATAACCGTTTTTATGATATCAACTTCTCTCGATATCACTTTCTCTTGATATTACCTACTAAATAAAACAGCGTAATTTATAATTTTCAAAGATTTTTATCGACGTATTGCTTTTTAAGCCACGAACAATAAATATCATTTCATTAAAATATGCAAAATTAATGAAATACGAGAATGGGTTAATTACTTCCATTCCAGTACTAAAAATATGGAAAATTACCTCGTTAATATAAAATAGGTATATCGTTAATTTACCAAATTCACCTTTGGTTATTTACATGACAAATTCACAGGTTATAAGACCCATTTAATTTATCATCAACTTGGAATATTTTTATTCTCCTTATCTGTGGATATACAGTTACATATTCCATCTGTATCTCTATTTATGAGTACACAGGTTACTACTAATATATTTGCAACTATGTATATTAGCTCATTTAAACATTGTTCTAATGTTTTTTACTTAATACTTTAAAAATTCATACTTTCAAAATAGTATTTTAAGTTCGTTCTCATCATTTGAACTTTCTCTCTAAGCTTCTTCGAAATTCTTATATACGATTTTCTGAATTCCTTTATAATTATTTATTATAATTATACTTCGCCTTTTATAGGACAACAACAGTTATTTTGTTATATAACGTGCTTTCCACGTTATTTGCAATCTTCGCACATTTATACAACTTTCACTTTCTGAAACATACGTTCCATTAGTTTTCAATGATTTTACTTATAGAATAATTATGCAAAATAAATTAGATTTAAATGTCGTTCTCAGTCAGATGATTATAAAAGTACTGAAATACATGGTATTATTAGCCTATCAAAATGTAAATAGTTTTCACTATCCCGACACATCTAAAATATTCTATGCAATTAATATATTCCCAGATTCAATTAAATCTGTTAAAAGTTTATAACCTTTAAATGATACACATTGACATATCATCTTACTTTACTACTAACTGCGCTATTTGAGGCTACTGGTCTTTGACACTACTTTTTTCTCCACTATTTGAGACTATGATATAAATCTATCATTCCCCCAGGAATGTAGTGTCATAACTACACTTTATATTACTATAGGGACCTTTGTGGCAGGTTGTAACTATTTGTGTCGTATTTTGGTAAAGCCATTCTTTATTACATACTACCTTATCTAACAAAACCTTTCAATATACACTGTAAAGTGTAGTAATATTAGTAATTAGTAAAAGATTAATAAAGACAATATAAAAATTCACAATACAAAAATATAAGTAGACATTATTATATTCCAGACACAAAATTCATTACAATATATTAACTTTAGGTTAAATAGTTAAATAGCATCACCTAATTTGCCTCTCGTTGTTTAGCTGCCTGTTTACCAGATGGTAGTGTAGATTATAAATCTCATGTAGGGTTGCCTCATAGCTTTCCTTTTTTCTGGAGTCATTCGATTTCTTCTGTTCTCCCGTTTAGATTGTAGATTTCATGAAGTATTGCCTCGTAGCTCTCCTTTTTTCTACTTGCGCTGTTTCTTGTCCTCTTCTTACTGCCTTTCCTTCGTAATCCCTTGGGTGATTACCACCAGATAAAGTGAGTTTCTGTCGCGATGTCATTATTATACTATTATTCAGTATATGGAGTAGGGCTCCCAACTTTATTTGATGAAGAAGAAAATAACTCGTCACTCAGTTAAAGTAATTTCAGTCACTTACTCCGAAAGTGATGAGACGATTTAATTCACTCTAATTCGTTTTTTATTTAAGAGTGAGTTTATCACGACAAAAGTAGCTTTGTCGCCGTACCAGTTTTTCTTGCCACTAGTACCCGAAGAGCTGATAGTACTTTGTCGCTGTTAGTACTTTGACTCTAGTGCCTAGCCACCTTCACTTAATTTGGCGTATCCGTGCTCAGCTCGAAGTTTGTGTTGCAGCTTGGATGATTGATTTTATTTATGCGCGCCGCTCGTTTCATACTCAGCTTAAATTTTCTCACCGGTCTTTAGAATATTAATGGTATTCTAGAACAGTTTTTATAGTTAACTGCTGTTAACTTGAAAAGTATCCTTTCACATGTCATGTGAATCTTTTCTGTTGCTTTTCCTTCCCTTTTTTATGAAGTGCTGCAGGACTTCAGTATGTGAGTTGAAAGGGTGTGTTCTCCCATACGTGTTGGAAGAGTGTGTTCTCCCATCGGCATTGTAGAGTTGCTCCCGTAATGTCCTTTTATCGGAAGGAGTGTGATTGGCTAGTTCACTCGCATTACATTCAATGCTTACCTAGTGATTAACACTGTATAACACTAGGGTTTCATAGTTCTGGTTTTGTACCCTTTTTATCACTGGATACACTGTCTTTCCAACTTTCCTTTTACTTCTCTAAAATCTTTAAACCATTTATATTAAGTCAGTTCTTTTCGTTAATAGATTCTAACCTCTTTTTCCTCCCTCTTTTCTTCAAGACCGTTTGAAGATGCCAATATTAAATTGCCCTTTTCCTATGGGATTGATAGTAAATTATCACCTATTTTCTAAGTAGATGAGGCTGGTTAATAAACTTATCCCATAGAGCAAATTAAGTCTCCGGGTTCTTTAACAATTATTTGTATTTTCTTAACTTGAAGAGACATGGAGGTAATTGATTGAATTCTATTAAACTGACAAATGACTAAACGGTAAAAGTTTTAGGAAGTAAATTAAACACAAGGAAGTTTTAAATGAGTGTACTTATATTAAAGTTCGAATAGTACAGAGTTCTAAGACTTACGCACAAGTCTTCAAATAACACAACACAAGTTTTAAATAAACTAGCGGTTGAGTAAACTTAAGGGTTTAAAATAAACAAGGGTCTGAGTAGCCAACTCACGAAACCCGTGGATGGACAAGTCCGACCAGACTTGGTCCGACCAACCAGTCTTCAAGAGACCATCGCGAACTATGAACACTTTAGTTAGGTGCCAATGGTATTTAAAGGATGAACTGGAGAGTCCAACCTTCCAGTGAGTGAATAAACTTCTGTTAAGGTACTGATAGTACTTTTCAAAGATGTTTTTCTACTCACTGCAGATAGAAATAACACACAATGCATTATTCAAATTTAACACGCTAGTGGTAATGGCTTTCTATACGATTAACATATAGATCGATCAGATTTACTAATAGTTCATTTTAGTGAAACCTGATTTACTAATAAACATCCAAATTTAAGCATACTATTTCAGAGTCCTGTTTAACCTATACATGATCAGAAATGTTACAAGTTCCTAACTATTAATTAAGTATTTCAATTAGAATAATTGAAGTACTTACTTAATTCTTTTTAAATTAATTAAGTATTAATTTCAATTCTATCTATAGAAAAAGAACTTAATATTCTAAGTTGTATAACTGATTTACAAAGTTCATGAAGTTATATAACTTAGTACAAATTATAAAGTTATATTCTGAGTTACAAGTTATAGCTCTGGGTTACAAGTTATAAAGTTATGTTCTGAAGTTACAAGTTATATTAGCGGCTTACATCAAAGCTATTCGTTTATAATTATATTCGAGCTCCTAGCGAGAATAACATGACCATAAATTTAAATAGCATTTCCTTCTAATGAACAGTGTACAAGATTAAAAAGATTATGTCTGATTAAATGATTATCAAATTATAGAAATTGAAAGATTAAGTAAAGATACAAGTTCAGCGTATTAACAATCCTTCTATTGTTAATACACAGCATTATCATTATCAAAATGTATGGTTACTATCTATTAGTCCGACACCCCATTAGTCCGACAATTTGGTAGTTTATTACTGATTTAACATAAAATTTATATGTCGTCCTGCCCGGTTATTAAATAATCAATAAGTGTGCAGTACAACTAGCGGATACAAAAAAACTACATCAAATGATGAAATCGAATGAGGGACAGCTTTTAATAATATTAGAATAAATTAGATAGGAATACATATAACATTAGAAAAATGAAATTAAGGAAAATTACTGAATTGTTTATATAAGTTATGTAAATATTATATGTATATATGTAGTCTGGTACCTATACCTATTTAATTATAATTTTTATTTCAATCGAAAAATAAAACGAGAAATAATAATACAGAAAGATGTAACTGTCGGACTGACTATTGGGGTGTCGGACTTTTGAGACGTCCCCAAAATGTATTAAGTTTTAATTTCTATAGAATTTTATTTGAAAAATTTAGCCCTCTCACTACGAATTAGACATATATGTCCCAGCATTTTAATATGTAACTTTTAATTGACAAAATTAAAAATACGTAAATTTTTTTACATCAAAATGCTTCAATTGAGCTCTGTCAAGGGGCTGTACGTATCCTGAAACTGTCTTTGGTGAATGGAAAATGAAGGGGGCCCGAACTGTTGTAATTAGGATTATGCAATAATTATGCATTGTCTTTTTTTCATTTTTACCATGTTCATCATTTTTAATACTTACTACTCGCCGTTTTAGAGGATAACGCTAGAGTAATACTCTTCAACTATACGAGGTCTTAGATTTTATGTAAGGTTTCATTAAGTATCACCTCTTCATTTTCCTCTTCCATCCGTGTGAGTGCAGCCACCAGTGCTTGTGTCCCGTTTCGTCACATTCCTTGGTAAGTGACGGCATTCACGGAGTAGCTTTTCTGAATCCATGAGCTTTGTCACCGACGGTGGTTGGTGACTTTGTTCATGGAGCCATTTTCCTTTCTGACTGCTTCTTCCAGTTCCTTGTATTTAATTTCCTTTTGACGTCAACGATATGGTCGAAGCAGACATTTAACCCCTACTAAAATTTGCTAAACTTTATGAACCTATAATAAATATTGGTAAAAATCAATAAATATTTATGCGTAATTATTAATAAATCGTAGTGAATTTAGTATTAATAAATTACATTTTTAAACTCTACACAACAATTTCACTTTTCAAAATAAGGAATTCTTTTCTTGTACTTTTATATATATATATTTTCTTTGTCTAACGCACCTGTTTCAGACTTTTAGCTGAAATATATCCCTTATCCTTATTTATAATAGTAGTATAGTAAATATTAATTTTCTAACCAATATAAAATCTAAATTATTTGTTCCAATAAAGGTCAAGATTAAGAGAGTAAATGCTATATTTTTCATCTAAAACGTTAAATTAAAAAAAAAATTGTACACCTTAGAAGATTGCCTAGCTTATTTGAACGAATAACCTGTTATATTGTTAGATTTCGGGAGCAATCAGGTCAAATGTTAAAGATCAAGGTCAAGGCCATTTGTAGCTCAAGAACTCGAAAAGTTTTAACCAAATTGTCTGAAATTTGATGGGACGATTGGTCAATGTCCAGGAACCATCTGGTAGAATTTTGGAAGCGATCCGGTCAAAGGTCAAGGTCAAGGTCATTCATAACTCAATAACTCGAAAAGTATTCAATCAAATTGTCTGAAACTTGGTGGGACGATTGGTCAATGTCCAGTTACCAGTTTATTAGACTTTGGGAGAGAACGGGTCAGTGCGGCGGCGAAGGTATGTGCTCTAACGAGTGCACGTAATCTAGTTTAGCTTGTTGTATACAGTAGTTTGTTTAAATACACACTGCTTGTTTAATTACATAGCAGGGGGGTTTGGAGGTGGCACACCTCGGTCCCCCCCCCCCTGCTCATATACCTACACATATATTTTAATAACTCCTTTAAGAAAATTCATAAAAATAAATTAGGTTACTTTCCCTTCTCTTGCTATAATGTCTAGTAATAAATATTATACAGTATCTTAAAATTAAGAAAAAAATTAGGGCTTTTAACCGGGGGAAGGGGGCTTACTATTTGGTAGCTAACTAATACTCTATAACTACCAAGGTTAGTTAGTTCGTTTCCCTATATAGAAGAGAGGGGCTTATATCTTGGGGGGGGGGGGTTATGTCGGGGTACGGTCAAGAGCCCCCCCCCCCTTGGTAATGAGCCCCCCCTCTCTGTTTTTTAATCCTTATTTACTTAGTTAAATAAATGAAGAACTACTTAGATAGAAATAACTGAGAGTTGCTAATGTAGTTTGTTGCATACGCTAGTTTGTTGTACTGCACACTTCATGATTAATGACCTGGCAGGGAGGTTCGAGGGGCGGCACGGCCCCTGATATACATATATTTTATGTTTAAACAATAATGAACTACAAAAGTGAAAATAAGTATTAAAAACAGGGGGGGATCCTGACCGGGGGGTGGGGGGGCTCTTGTCAGGGGGGGGGGGTCTTATGAGCTACACCCGCGCCGTTATGTCATGTAGGGGTTCGTGTACTGTGTACATATCTGTACCCCGTAAGACACAAACCCCTCTTCCCCCAGTCATCCCCTTTTTTACCTTTATTAATAAGGTAAAATTAAGGCCCTTCTTTTAACATAATATTAATCAGTTCCTTTATTCAATATATAGTAGAATTGGTAAAGTATACATTTTGTCGGGTGTATGTCATACGCCCCCCCCCCCTGATTTTTAATCCATATTTACCTATATCATTTAATCCTTATTGACACTTTTGTAGTACATTACTGATTAACATAAAATATATGTCATTTACCCCCCTGCCAGGTCATTAAACAATCATGAAGTA
>CANNZV010006294.1:23-19013 GCA_947561585.1 Caprella mutica
TTATCTATCCCTTACCTATCCATTATTTATCCCTTATCTATTCCTAATCTATCCCTTACCTATCCATTATCTATCCCTTATCTATTCCTAATCTATCCCATATCTATCCAATATCTACTCCATATCTCTCCCTTATCTATCCCATATCTACCCCTTATCTCTCCCTTATCTATCAGATATCCAATTCGTTTTTGCAGGAAGTTAATTAAGATTCATAGAATATATTCATTAGTTTGTATTAATTCATAGCTGTAATATATTCCATATAAATTAATTACAAATATACCATTAATATGAATTAAAATGTGTTTATCGATGTAATTTGAAAAATTGTATTGTTAATTACATTTTTAATTGTTTTATTATGGTTTAATCTCAATATGGAATTAATTTTTCATCTAATCACTTGACCGGAGAAATATTAATTGTTAATTATTAAATTGTTAATTAATCCAATTAACTCGCAACCAATTAAATTAAAGTGAATCTATATACCATATGAAAACATTTCATATGAATAAATAAATATTTGCAATCAATTAATTTATACATCAAACATTGCGATTAAATTGGTATCACATATTCATGCGAATTTACTCCATTAGCTTATATTTAAAAAAATATGTAATTGATAACATTGTTCTGTTTATGAATTAAAAACATTATATATTGAATTAAACAATGAAAAGGAATTGAAGTAGTACATATAGCTCTAGCTATATGAATTTTTAATTCGTTTTTAAATGTAAATTTTATATAGTGTCTGTCTGTTGCTGAATTCTTTTGTCATGAAATAAAATCTTCATTTTCGAGGGAAATTAGTTTCCCTAAATGGAATAGGGACGTGAACTATAGGAAGGGGGAATTTTTAAATTAATTTTTCTTAAATTTAGTTACCTTTCATCTGAATAAAATACATTGCACAAAAACTACTAATAGACAGAAAATCTCGTATCTTAACTACATGTCTACAAATAACAACAAAAAGGTATATTTGAAATTGAAATTCAGCAAATAAGTTAAAAAATATCATTTTGGTAAACTAATTGAAATATATTAATGTATATATACTATAGTAACTATATAATATACTCGTGTTTTTTTTTTAAGGTTATCATATAATAAGAAAATTATTATCAACTAGTGTATTTTCCCGTTAAAAATAACGGGTTTTCAATAGTAATTTATTACCCGTTGTTCGGTTACTTTTATTGAATTGAAATCAATTAAAATTTATTTTCCTACATGATATGTTACTATATTTAATAGATAAAATTCAGATATTGAAATCGAATTAACTCAAAGAATTTAAATTTCATATCAATATATTCAGGTGCGTATCATAGTTACATTCTTCATGCTTAAGGTTCGATTGTTGCGATCATCATTCAGCGATGATCTCCCAGCAATAGGAATACATTGAAATAGTATTCAGCTAAAATCGCTCGTTACAAAACAGCCCCGTAGGAATAGCATAGAAGTAGTGCTCAGCAATAAACGCTGGGCTATGATTACTGAGCGATGATCGTAATAATCGCTGCATGCAAAACGTACCTTTAATACCCATAGTGTAAAAGTGGACACCAAATAAGTAAATAAATAAACACACTACGGGTATTATAAGGATAGATTTATGATTACTTACGTCCTAGTTCACGTCCCTAAATGAGATAGGGACTTGAACTAGGAATTTAAAAATCAATTTGAAATGAAAAGTATTATATTTCTATGGAAACATTAAAGCTAATTAACATAAGCAACTATACACTACTGAATATGAATTATTTATTAATCATTGTCTATTCTATCGTTTGCGGAAAATTGCCACTGGGAAAACTGTCACTGGGAAAACTGCCCCTGGGATAACAGCCACTGGGAAAACTGCCACTGTGGTAAAATTGTCACTGTGGGAAAATTGTCACTGTGGGAAAATTGTCACTGTGGGAAAATTGTCACTGAGGAAAATTGCCGCTATAAAATACAGTAACTTTCAAACCAAAAAAAATTATATAATTGTCTATAAAAAAAAATTTAGTGAGCTTGCTAATTAGTCTTAATAAATTGGATTAACTTGCAAATTTGCCAATAGAATGCAAAGTTAGATACGATACTAATTACTCTAGGTTCTGAAACATATGGAATTTCGGGATTAAAATAATTGTATCCTAATTTAATAAACAGTGAACAAATGGAGAGTGCAGTTTTCAGAAGAACATTGCTGGAGTAAATACGATTGGTAGAGGATTGAATAAGGAGACTTAAATTAATTTATTTAGTTAGAAGAGGAAGATTTGTTTGAAATATCACCAATAAAACGAGAAATACAAGGAACCCTGCAATAGAAGTGAGATAAGCAGGTGGCTAAGGAAACATAGTTTCTGAATGCTAGTTTAAGGTGATCTTTAAAAATATAGTTAACTAATTAAACGCCACTCAATGGGACTGTACAAAGGGCGTTAAACCTAACCAATATGAGGCACCTTTCAAATACAGCATGAAAACTATTTCACATTAGAAATAATTAATTTGGTTAGCAAAACAATTATTGATCGTACAAAAAAATGTAACGTGACCCTATACAAGACTAAAACTTATAGATATACCACGTAATTTTTAGTGCACTTGTGAATGAGAGAAAATAACTGGATGGCAAACTGGTACAGTATAGAACATTCGAATGATTCAACATCTTAAAGGAAACAATCGAAAATATGAAGCTAAGATTAATTGCGTATCAAAACACTCCCACCAACTCATGAAAAATTAATTCAGTGGGTTTTAACGTCTGCTTCGGAACCAAAGGCCATATCACTGACGTCAAAAGGAAATTAAATACAAGGAACTAGAAGAAGAAGTCAGTAAGGAAAGTGGCTCCATGAACAAAGTCACTTACCACCGTCGGTGACAATGCTCATGGATGCAGAAAAGCTACTCCATGAATGCAGTCACTTACCAAGGAATGTGACGAAACGGGACACAAGCACCGGTGGCTGCACTCACGGATGGAAGAGGAAAATGAAGAGGTGATAATAAATGAAGCCTACGAGCCTACCTAACACAAAATCTAAGACCTTTTAATTGTAGAGCATAACCCTAGCGCTATCCTCTAAAACTGCAAGTAGCGGTAAAAAATTATAAACATGTTAAAAATGAAAAAAAGATAATCCATAATCTAAATTACTACAGTTCAGAGCCCAAGGGACGCCACCCCCACTCATGACAAAGAATCCACTTAGATCTTAAAATGCAATGTACTCATTGTAAATAATTCTTATACATTATATTAAATATGATAAATATTAAATTCAGTATGATCTTTGTTATTACAGAAAAAAAATTATTCATTGACAATTTTCCCGGTGGCAGTTTTCCCAGTGGTAGTTTTCCCGGGGGCAATTTTCCCACGGGTGTTTTCCCTGTGGCAATTTTCCCACAGTGGCAGTTTTCCCAGTGGTAGTTTTCCTGGGGGCAATTTTCCCAGTGGCAGTTTTCCCTGTGGCAATTTTCCCACAGTCGCAGTTTTCCCAGTGGCAGTTTCCCCTGTGGCAATTTTCCCACGGTGGCAGTTTTCCCAGTGGCAATTTTCCCACAGTGGCAATTTTCCCAGTAGTAGTTTTCCCTGTGGCAATTTTCCTACAGTTGCAGTTTTCCCAGTCGCAGTTTTCCCAGTGGCAGTTTTCCCTGTGGCAATTTTCCCACGGTCGCAGTTTTGCCAGTAGCAGTTTTCCCAGTGGCAATTTTCCCTGTGGTAATTTTCGTACAGTTGCAGTTTTCCCAGTGGCAGTTTTCCCTGTGGCAATTTTCCCACGGTCGCAGTTTTCCCATTGGTAGTTTTCCTTGGGGCAATTTTCCCAGTGGCAGTTTTCCCATTTGTAGTTTTCCTGGAGCAATTTTCCCAGAAGCAGTTTTCCCAGTGGCAGCTTTCCCAGTGGCAATTTACCAAGCACTGTTATCTACAGTATTTCTATCTATGATACCAATATTATGCATATTATCGTAGAATGATGAATATGTAGAATCATTCTAAGCGATCATCATTTTACGTACATTTTCATCATTCTACGATAATATGCATAATATTGGTATCATATATAAGTAAAAGTATAGACTATAGAGTCATGGACTATAATTAATAATTAATACAGTGAAACTCCTGAGTTATGATCTATTAAGTTCTCCATAACTCAAAGTCACTTCATATCTCGGGTGCACTGATAGTTTTCTATGATTAAAACATAGAAAACTACTTCAAAACTCAGGTGCATTTCATAATTCAGGTCCTTCATTACTCGAGTGGTTGATAATTCAGAAGTTTTACAGTACAGGCAGGCCTCGCTTTAAGTACAACTCACTTTAGTATAAGAGATACTTATTTCGATTCATGTTTCGAAATAAGAACCGTTCGTATAGACATAGAAAACGGAGACAATTTTTTGTGATTATTTCACGGTAACTATCAATAACATCAAAATTATAATCCAGATAAGGTTATTAGAAGCAATTGGTTCAGAAATTCAACATGTCCTATTTTAGGGTAAGTTCCGTGTCATCGCACGGTTCCATATTTTCGAACACGTAAAAATCTCTATATAATAATCATTATTTAATTTTTATTTCAATTGGTATTCATGATATCAATTTGAATAGAATATTTTATTTTCGGAAGTGTTCGAAAATGTAGAACGTACCAATAACTTGAAACTTAGTACCCTTCTTCCACAAATATTTCACAGAGCATAAAATTGCTGTCTGTTCAATGTAACAATATAATTATAGTAATATAAGTATCTATTAATTACCCACTTATACTAAGTGAGAGTTGAGCTATGGTTAGATTTTAAAACATTTAATAAATTCACAACTTTAAACTTTCATCACATTCACAAACACTGGAAAACAATTTAATGATAGGCTTATATACCTACTACTCTAACTCTAAAACAAATTTTTTTCATAATAACTCATAGAAAATGAGAGAAATAATCAAGGAGTAACAATTATAAATTTCTTGTTACTCTTCTTCGCTTTAGTTATCGTTCGGTAATTAAACCGAGTTGTGATTTGGTAACTATACAGCGGGGGATGCCTGTAGTAGCATTGAATACATTTTGGGTGGGTATCCTTTGTAATTTAGCAAGAGGGTATATTGAAGTTGCGTGGTTAATAATTCTAAATAATTTAGCTATCATTTCCACTCTTTTCTGCCCGCTTTCGTTTCTCTCTGTAAAAGGAAATAAATTTGTTTTCTTGTACTTCAAATTCTGTGTCACTTGCAAAATATTGCTGATGGCAAGTAGTGCCTCTGACTGAAGTACATCACATATTCATAGATTATGCATATCATATCGAAACAATGGAAGCGAGGGGTTATTGAAAGCATAAAATATTCATTCAATTTTGTCATCGTGACATGTCTCTCTAGACTTGCACTCTGATTGAAAAACTTTATACTTGATGAAATTTTTGTTCTTTTATGCCTAAGGTTTTTTCATAGATAATATTTGTTGATTAGTTTTATAAATGAATTGTTAATAATGTTTTTGTGGTGATACTTAAAAAAATTCCAAGCCATCTTAATTATTATTCATTTGATTTTTAGTCTCATCATTTTATTATTTTGTAAGCAACAAGATGCTTAAATGATAATCAATTGTAAAAAATTAATTCATGAATTAATCACAATTAATTCATGGAATTTATCACTTATTTAATGGATTGAAATGAAAATGATTCACATCATTCCTTAAAAAATATATACTAACGAATATTATAAATAACTTTTCAATTATTGAAGACATAGGATTTTTTTCTTTTTGGCTGCATTCTTTATTACTTGTTATACAGAAGCTTTATTACATATCTAAATTAACAGTAATGAAGTGTTTAGTGTAGGTACAATACATATGAATATATTCGTACTGTTGTTAATTATTACCGATCATATTGTACAAACTGTTCTAAATTTCATTTCATACAATAAAATTTAAATTTCTAAATTATTTGATCCAAATGAGGTAATATCGAACATAGCTATAATGTTTCTTATCGTAGATGTTTATGTCACCGCTTTGAAACACTCCGTTCGATTGAAACAAGCCAAGTTACAGTATATTTGAATATAGATTGCAACACATGTTTGGATATTAAATATGCAGAATATAGAGCTAGTTTGGCCAATATAGTTTCGATATATATTTCAATATACTGAAACCTTCAGAGTAATCGATTTGGTTATTCTCCGTCAAGCCTATCAGTAACCTCAGGCTCTGTATCACAAATATATGTGATACAGCAGACCTACTCTATAGTGATTGTAGAGTCCTGAGTAAGAGAACTACCCCGTATACTAAACAAATTTTCTTTAGTCTCCCATGTATGACCATTAGTTTTAGAGAGCTACTTGATGTTTTATGGAAACTAAAGAAAATTTGATCACTATACGGGATAGTTCTTTCACTCAGGACTTTACATTCACTATATAGGATTCCACTATAGAGTAGTTATACTATACATTGTTATAATCATAATCACGTTGGTTTCGCTTTAAATTTACCGGATATTTCAACTAATATACAACGATTGTAATTTCCCATAATGTAATTTTTGAGTTACCGGACTGTTCCACATTTTCAATCATTGTATAAGAAATATATTAAATAATTTAAAAAAAAGTTGAATATACAATTAATATATACTTTTTTCTTTTATGATCGAAATTGTGGCACAGTCCGATAACTCAGTGAAAACTCCGCAATCTATTTGTTAGAAGTGTCTATTACGAATATTGTGGTCCCATTCTGCCCAGAATCAAATATATGGTGACATGTTCTCCAAATTTCTAAATTGTTTCCTGGAATTGGATCTCAGTTTCATCTTAAGAATTTGAAAGAACGGTTGAAGGTTTGATTAAAAATAATGATATATAAAGAAATATTAAACAATGTATCATTTCTATTTCTGAAAGTGTTGTATTTTACTAATTATTATGAGATATAATATTATTGAAATAAAATTAAGAAACTGATTATATAATTCTTACAGTGTAACCATTCACAAAAATTTTTTTCCCTGCTCCTTTACCACTGGATTCCCACTTTAATATCCGATTACCCCACTATAATTAACTCCTCTAGGGGTACTGAAATGATTCCATGATATTATGGTGGGGCTTAAATAACTTAAACCGCAAAATCTTCCATAAACCCATCTTAATTTTTTAAGATGAAAATACATCTCCCTTATAAAAGTCTCTCCAAGTTTTTATTTGGCTCAATTTGTCATCCGTTAACGCAAGCGTCCAAACTTTCGAGCAATCAATTAATTTAGTTAATGTGTTGATGAGAAGTTGGGTGGAGGTATCTAAGTAGTACCTAATATAGAAGTTGGGATTAAATATTTGAGGCAGAAGTTGCTGAAACTTCGGAAACTGAAATCAGGCAGATATTGAAGCGAATTTCTAATATATTGTCACTGTAGGAAAGGATTGAGTACATAGTTTGCTTTCTGAAATCTATCAGAAATGGTAGTAGGACAAAATGCCTAACGGAGAAATTGCATACAGGCAAAAATGCCTACAGGCAAAATGTCTAACGTACAAAATGCCTACAGACAAAATGCCTAATGGACAAAATGCCAACAGACAAAATGTCTAACGTACCAAATGCCTACAGACAAAATGCCTAATGGACAAAATGCCTACGGACAAAATGCCTACAGACAAAATGTCTGACGGACAAAATGCCTCACGGACAAAATGCCTCACGGACAAAATGCCTAACGGACAAAATGCCTACAGACAAAAGTCATACAGACAAAATGCTTAACGGACAAAATGCATACAAACAAAATGTCTGACGGACAAAATGCCTACAGACAAAAGTCATACAGACAAAATGCCTAACGGACAAAATGCCTCACGGACAAAATGCCTCACGGACAAAATGCCTAACGGACAAAATGCATACAGACAAAATGTCTAACGGACAAAATGCCTAACGGACAAAATGCATACAGAAGAAATGACTAACGGAAAAAATGGCATAATGCACAAAATATATGAATATAGAATATAAAAATAGTAAATAATGACTTAAAAAGAATGTTAGAAAGAGAATACAAAAAAATCATATCTAAAATACCAGGGCAAAATAGAATATACTGAAATAATATTTCTAATGAAATGATCATCGGTAAATAAAGAACAGTATACAGTACGTTATAATGTGTTAAACCTTCTCATTGAACATCAAAAAATATTTTTTCAAAACTATATAAAACCCCAAGTAAATACAATATACTTCGTCTCAGTCATTATTCATAAAGATACTACTTTTTTTTCAACAGAACTTCTGAATACTAAGATAAATGAATAATAAAAATACCAATGATCATTTTATAATCTTGAGTAGTTAATATAACTTACATAAACATTGAAATTAACTAACTTGCTTTAGAGCTCCAAAATGAACTGATGATTATTGCTATCTAATAAAATAAACTTTATTTAAAAATCAAAATAAAAGAACAAGATTATAGATATTTAATAAAAAAGTCCAGATATAGGAAGATGATTATGCATACATGATTTGTTAAATAGAACAAAAACTTTAGTAATAAATCACAAACACAGCGAAATAAGACAGTGTTTACACTAAGCACGATGAGTTACAATGTTCATATTCAATTTGGTAATGATTTTAAAAAACACATATTTGGACAAAGCTCTTTACTTTCCCTTGGTTTCACTCATTAGAAATCATAAATCTGTGTCCACTAATCCTTCACTAGGAATAAGTTTACAAATTTTATTCAGGATGTTAGGTATTTTGTCCGTTTGACATTTTATCCGTTAGGTTTTTTGTCCGTATAGGTCTTTTGTCCGTAGGCATTCTGTCCACTCACGATCAAAATAATTAATAATTAATCAGTGGGCAAATAGAAGATTGACTGTTTATTCAATATTTGATTCCATAATGAATTGATTTCACTATGCTTTAATTTCATTATGTTGTGATTTCATAATTTTTTTATTCTGATTTTATTTTATATAAACAATTTGTTTATTAATTTCACAGTTGCAAGTATAATCATTTATTAATTTCACAAATGAATTTTTAAATTGATTATTTATGAAGATTTTTAATGTATTAAATATGGAATATAGTTCACATTCATTAATAATTATAGTACTAAAATTACCATTTCTTATAATTAATTTATTTCATGTATTCAACACCATTAAAATCCATTGTCATAAACCAGAGAATTCGATTTTCTTCCAATTACCTCCTTCATTTCTCAATTGATTGCGAATAATAATATATTAATTCCTGTCGTTGATTGGCTCAATCAAAAGTTATATCTGTTGCCATGACTTTGTAATCAACTGCTCTGTTGGTTTAACTGCAAGGTAATAATATATAGAAAATACGCTACCAATCACAGCACCAATAACAACATTCTAACGGCAAATAAATGATTTATTCATTCGCTGTGAATAACACCAACCGATTGGAAACGTTATTAGTTTCCTGAAATTTTTCCCCAGAATGCTATATTTGCCGATAACCTTTAGTTACCGGAGAGAAAGTTATGGTGGGGCCATAGGAGATTGAGAGGGAAACCACTCTACTTTATTTTTTTCTCATAATTTCTTTTAGCAAAGTTGCAGAAGGTTATGTTTTTAACGGCTGTTATTTATTTTTAATTTGGTTATTTGCATATCTCAAAAAGTGGTCGGACAAATTGTGTGAAATTTGGTGGGACTTTTGGTCAATATTCTAGGAGCCATTTGATTAGAGTTTGGGAGATATCGGGTCAAAGGTCAAGATCAAGGTCAATCATAGCTGAAAATGTACTTAATAGCAGTGCTCTGTGGGTATCCATTTTAGTTTTAATTGTCAGTATTCATATATTTATCAATCCTGCTTTCCGAATAACCAATTTATAAATTATTTAAGAGACTTACGGAAAATATAAAGTTCGACAATTAAATATTTTCTACAGTTTTAGCTCAGTGTAATTCAATAATAAAATACTTATTTATAAGTCAAAGCATTAAATTTGAAAGACTCAAAATGTAGAACTGACAAAGTGTGTTTGAAAGTTGAAGTTAAATATTTTAATTAAATTTTCATGTACATTTAAAATCTTTTCAAGATTCCTAATATCAATAAATAATTCTCAAGTAAAAAAAGGATAGATAATTTGTATTTTCATGTCAGTTCCGTTCAATCATGCCATGAAAAGAGACACTCAACCATTCTCAACCCTCTGCTAATAGTGTTAATTGATTGGGTTACCGATTGAGTCGGAGAATTGCTAATTTTTCGAATTTAGAAACTGTAATCGACTTTCAACAGATGTAAAAAATTTAATTATTGTAGAGTGTACATATTTTTCATATATACAATTCCTAAAAACGAAAATGTATTAAGGGCCACCGATGACTAATAAATAATACCCAACATTATCTTCTATGGTACCACTGTATTCAGTTATTCTTTCAATTTAAATATATATAGTTTTTAATATAGTGATTTATTTTGTTTAAATTGGTGAATTATAAAGAAACTGCTATAAAGCATTGTTATTGAATATATCTTTATTAAATAGGCAGATAGAAATTGACTGTTTGCTAGTCCTTATATTAATTCTATAATTACTTGTATAATTGATACTTGCATTAATAATTAATTGAATTTGTAATCACTATATAAAATTGAATAAACCATTGAAAAAATAGAATTGAGAAATATATTAATAATTATTATAGAAATTAATAAAAATGGCTTGATTGATTAATAAATAATAAATACTTCTAATTATTTCGCATCATTAAATACTTATCATAAATAATATGCATGTAAGAAAAGAATTATTCACAACATATCATTTCCTTGATGTGCATTAAATTCATTGTAAAGAATATCATCAATTTACGTTACATGAACTTGCAGTCTAATTTCCGGACGGAAGGATTGATATTATGATAAGTAATGAATTCGAATGAGTAGATAGGGAAATATTACAGCGTGGAGAAGATATGACACACCATGAGAATTAATGTGTAGATATGACACACCCTGTAGATGAATAAATCATTACTCGATACATTATAATATTATGTAGTTTTCTTAAATAAATGGAATGTTGTATGAAGACATGCCCAATCAAATAAATAAATGATATTTATTTATTGTGACAGGTTAATTTCGCTCTTCGCGTTATGAAGTTATTCGAGCGTATAAATTTCTGCACGTCATTGTTAGGTGAGTGCTCATGTTGTAAACACCAAAATTATATATAAATAATCAATATCAAATTTACATTTTACTAGTATTAGACTTTTGAAAAAAATAATGAATTCATAAATTACAGCGATATAATTAAAAGATAATTATAGAGTAATTCAAATAATGAACTCATTTCAATATTGGTAATTTGAATTATGATTTTGATTTACACATTGGAAAATATATATTTATTTTCTTTGAAACACTATTTATAATTATATTCAAATTTTATTTGTTAATAATAGTAAAGCTTTTTTTTTGGGTTGGATGAAAGTTTATTGGCACACAAGTCCACTCAAAAAGATCCGAAAGTACCCTATTTGTGGCAATCCCTATGTGAAGGCTTTTTTACCAATTTTTTACCAATTTTTTGTTTTTACTTTAGCTCCCCAATAAACATTCCAAAGAAAACACACAAAAAGTTTCACAATTGCCCAAAGTGAAGCAACCAGAAACTGTTTTGAAGTTGAAAGAAGCTTTTCAAAATTTAAAATGATTTTAAACGACAGGGGACTAAGTAAGGCAGCTGAAAATGTCAATAAAATGTTGGTAATTTCTTTTAATTATGTGAAATTGTTTCATTAAAAAGTGGCATGTTTATTATATTAAGAATTATTGTTACTGTTTTTGCATTTGGTTTGTGCTGTTCTATTTGAATTTCGTTGTTATATTTTCTTAGTTGGGTGTGACTTGGACAAAATAGTTTTTGGGTAAATTTTGTTTAGTTTTATTTCATCTTGTTAGTTTCTTGTAAAATAAAAGCAACGTATAAACTAATAAACGTGGATTTTATTTACTATTTATTAAAGTCATAGTCTTATATATACGATAATATACTAACACAACTGCAATAAAGGTTGCGTTAGTTATGTGAATAATAATTAAAAATCAACTATTAACAAATAAAAAAGAAAGGCATATTTACACCAAATTTTTTTTACCAAAAGTTTCTATAATGCGGATAAAAGAAAGAAAATGCATCAATTTTAGGACACACTCGGCTATTATAAATACTTTTATTACCGAATTTAAAACTCTTTTTAAGAGCTATAACGACTTTTTTTTTGGTTTTATTTCGACTACTTTCGTTAGAACTATAAATCCGGGCTCTAATAATGACACACTTTATATAACTGTGTCATTTTGTAACCAAACCAACGAACTGTATGTCATGTGACATACACATGGATTATTTAGGGTGTGTTCACACATCTATGTGTGTTAATATTGCACACATAACTTTATCAAATATGCACAGTTATGTTTCCCTGTGATCCATCAGTCAATCAGCACCAATTATTTAACGCAAATTCTACATGATGATATATTTCCTGAAACTGCGATAGATTGAAAATCATTTCCTAGTCAGTCAGATATACTTTACAATTATCATAATTTAAATTATAGAACATAAGTCAATTTTAAATATCCAGTGACCGGTATATTCTACCCTGGTATATTCCACCCCGGTATATTCCATCCCTGTATATTCCACTCTGGTATATTCCATCTCGGTATATTCCACCCACGTATATTACACCCCGGTATATTTCACCCCTGTATATTCCACTCCGGTATATTCCACCCTGGTATATTCCACCCATGTATATTTCACCCCGGTATATTCCACCCCGGTATATTCCACCTCAGTATATTCCACCCAGTGTCCGGTAAACTGCCAGGCGGAAAACTGCCAGTCACTTACTGGCAATTTAATAACTTTAGTAAATAATAACATTTGAAATTATAAAAAAACGTTTGCCCTTCGTTAAGGAGTTAAGGGACATTTATTTTTACCTAATATACAAAACAAAATAATAGTTGAATGTAGACAAATTGATTAGATTTTTTTAAATACATTATATAAATATTATAGAAATCAATTAAATTCATTATAGAAATTAAAAACAAAAACCTTTATTAGAGAATTGTTTCATAGAAGAAACAAAGAATAAACGAAGAGATAATTGTGTCGGGGACAGAATACGATATCTTTGTTTACATTATGCATCTTTACATTATCATTTCATAACGGGTTTAGTGTCTAATTAGTTCTTTCCGTGTTTATAATTTGAGAATTGGACATGCTTTCAAGCTTAATATTCGATTCGACACTCATTATAAAACAACTTCCATCGATGTTTGTGAAATATTTAGAATTTGCAACCCAACATCTATGATTTTTAAACTGCTATTGCCTACCTATAGTACCTAATTCTTTGAAAAATTTTCTCGATCGAATTGGAATGCACATTAAATAATAATATTTTTTACATATATAAATGAATATTGTACAAAATGAAGTTGTTGTGTAATTGACATGGAAAAAATGTAAATGTAATAAATATTGAACATACATATAAGTTTATTAAACATTCACTTAATTTATTTTATAATTTACAATTATATTCTTGTGAGAATACCTAACTAGCTGGTAATTACAAATCAGTACACAGAGCTTAACGGTTGTTTCATTACCAAAGGCTATATTGCTGACGTCAATAAGAAATACGTAACTTAACAATTTTTTTAAATGTAGGTGTAAAAATGGTAATTATAACTTCCATGTGTGTACTGAAGTTTTGTTTACTTTGTGTTTAGTAATAAAAGTAGATTGTAGAAATATCCTTTTCCTATGAATATTAAATAACCTCATATCTGTATAGTTATCACTGTAAGAATGAATGTCCCCTTAACTCCTTACAAAGGGCGAACGGCTTTTTAATTAATACAAATGTTATTATTGACTAAAGTCATTAAATTTCCAGTAAGTGAATCATAGTCTTCCTCCTGGAAGTTTTCCACCTGCCAGTTTTCAGCATGGCAGTTTTTCGTGTACCAAAAGCGGTATATTCCACCCCGGTATATTCCATCCATGTATATTCTACCCCGGTTTAGTCCACCCCAGTACATCCCACCCCTGTACATTCCACCCCAGACAATTCCACTGCAGTTCCATCAACATTAAGTTGGTTCCATCTCCTCACACCCCACTATAATTTCTCCTTGTTAATCCCAGAAAGACTCCCTACTTTACCAGCTCAGACTCATACCAACTGAGAAAAGACAAACACTTTTCTGTCGGTGCTAAGTGTTTCAGTCTCAGTGAGAACTTTGGAGTTTATTTTCTCTGGCATTGCTTCAATCTTCTTTGATCTTTTCTTGCAAAGTCTTTAATGAAACAAAGAAAAAGTTACTCCTCATTATCGCCGTCTCCTCCTTTTGAAGTTAGGTATTTATTGGTGTTCTTCTTAGACACTGAATTTAGGATTGAAAACTATAGGATATTTGAAATGAAAACTTTTTGTTGAACATTTTGTGTTTTAACTTGGAATAAATCTCTGGAATAGTTATCATTGAACTGAAATGAATTATTTTTGATTAGAGGGAAATTCGAATTTTAAATTGTTTTCAAGTATAATTAGCTGTTATTTTCGTGTGAATGTTATTTATTGTTTTAATTAATGTAAAAAAATTGAAAAGGACGATTAGAGCATAATTATTTAACAAGTACTAATCAAACTATACGTTTAGTATGTTATTTTACACCATATTGAACAAATATCAACGTAATTCATTAATATGATTATAAGTTACTGTACACCAAATTGTTAGTGCTAGATGGAAGGCACTAAAATAACAGAAGCTACCACAATGTTAGTTTTTAAAGAGAGGGTACTTACTCGAATATAAAAACATTCTTTGAAAGAGAGGGAAAAACATTTTAAACTAAGCACATGTTGTATCGAAATTGGTCCATTGGACCCTAATTCAAATTGTTTGAGCAAATTGC
The DNA here is from genome assembly GCA_947561585.1 of Caprella mutica. Lineage (NCBI taxonomy): Eukaryota > Metazoa > Arthropoda > Malacostraca > Amphipoda > Caprellidae > Caprella > Caprella mutica. Next base: position 15,111 of record CANNZV010006294.1, read on the forward strand.
TAGACATGTTCCTAGAATAACTGCAGAGCACAATGAGCACCTTCAGCTTCTACAGAAAACTGTTTGTTGTGAGCCTCGGATATCAGAATTCCACTCAAAAGCTGCATTTTATTTCCAATTTTTCGTTCAGCCCCTGTATCTGCATCTCGCTATTAATTAGCAGAATGTATGTACATTTTAATAATTATCTTCAACTCCAGTTTCCTCCATTAATTTTCAATAGCTTTCTAGCCCCTCTAGAATATTTTCTAGACTTTCCAGAATATTTTCTAGACTTTCTGGCCAAAATGAGGATTATGATAATTGATAATAATTTTGGAAGCAATCAACTAAGTTGGTATAATCTTTGCTAAGTCACTTTAGTAACTTTTAAAAATTGACCTCATGAATATAGTGAGAGTCGCTGCAATTTGATCAAATTAGTGCTGTTTGAAACTCGATTACTCTGCTAGACTATGCTATCACTTTTAGTGAACTGGCAATGGGATGTAACGGAGAAGAGGGACATGTTGGTATGATTCGTTATTGTAATTCGAAACATTGAAACTCAATGTAACAATTGGTTAATTATAACTGCCATTCTTTTTAAATATTTTTCAAAAATACTTTTAAAAATTTGTGTGTAGAAATTAAAATATGAGAGGGATTATTATACATGATACATTAATTACGAGGTGTAAACTAATCAAAGAATGTATTCTTTACGCATTATTAATTACGACAATATTTCGTTGCAATATATTATGTTCACTCTCATCCAAAAGGCCTGATCATTATTATCAAAATATATAGAAAAAAATAACATGAAATTCAAATCACTAAAAAAGTAACCCAAATCCTCTTACCAAACAGAGTAAACTTAAATTCTATTTCCTCGGATATTTAATTTCGTTGTTTTACCATAATTTATTTAATCTCATGTTTTAAATCATTGCCTTGTTTTTTAAATATAAATTTGTGTTCACAAATATATAATTCCAAAAGGATGCAAGAATTCAATAAAATGCTCCTCGTTGCAATTTATTCCAGTCGGTGTAAATTCATTGCAATACTTTATAGCAACTCCTATATCTGATATTCCATTATAATAATAACATAATTTCAACACAGTCTCTCCGCCACAATATTCCACTTCAATTTATTGTTCTCCCTCTCAATAAAATGCGGACATCAGTGACACTAAAGTAGGAAAAGAAAGTGAAGTACTTTAATAGATTACGAGTACATGAATAGGGTATTACTGAGTAATACCCATAGAGTACGAGTACATGAATAGGGTATTACTGAGTAATACCCATAGAGTAGTAGTACATGAATAGGGTATTACTGAGTAATACCCATAGAGTAGGAGTACATGAATAGGGTATTAATGGGAGAATGAGTAGCTCATAAAGTACGAGGGAGATTGTGTTTCTTTTCTCTGATAGTACACAATAAACCCAAATTAGTTGGCTATATTTCTTCCGTCTAATGCTGTAGGAATACATTCAACAGCGTATAAGGTTTTTTGGATAATGTCTCTACCGCAAAAGATTCTATCGATACAGTGCTGCAAGAATAATAAGTTATTAATGTTAACTCTACTCTGATTGGTAGGCAGAGAAGAAAAGGCAACAAGGGGGCGGAGTACTACACAAGTAGTGCAACGCCCCAGTTGGCTCCACCTCCTTGCATATAATTAAGAGTTGAATTAATTAACTGTTCAAGTAATAAGAACTTTGAAACCCTCAATGTAATGTAGTTTATTATATCCACTAGTTTGTTCTACTGCACACTTCATAATTGTTAATTGACTAGCAGTGGGGTTAAGGGGTGACATGCCCCAGTATACACTTATTGGTCAATCTCCATAGCCAATCAATGAGTTAGTAACCTTAATAACATCATCCTAAAAACTTATCCGCAATTACTAATATTTTTTAAACTATATTTCTAGTGCCTCTTTTCTCTGATAGTACATCATCACAGTGACTCTTTTCTCTGATAGTACATCATCACAGTGACTCTTTTCTCTGATAGTACATCATCACAGTGACTCTTTTCTCTGACAGTACATCACATCATCACAGTGACTCTTTTCTCTGATAGTACATCATCATAGTGACTTTTTTCTCTAATAGTAAATCATCACAGTGACTCTTTTCTCTGATAGTACATCATCACAGTGACTCTTTTCTCTGATAGTACATCATCACAGTGACTCTTTTCTCTGACAGTACATCACATCATCACAGTGACTCTTTTCTCTGATAGTACATCATCACAGTGACTCTTTTCTCTGATAGTACATCATCACAGTGACTCTTTTCTCTGATAGTACATCATCACAGTGACTCTTTTCTCTGATAGTACATCATCACAGTGACTCTTTTCTCTGACAGTACATCACATCATCACAGTGACTCTTCTCTCTGATAGTACATCATCACAGTGACTCTTTTCTCTGATAGTACATCATCACAGTGACTCTTTTCTCTGATAGTACAACATCACAGTGACTCTTTTCTCTGATAGTACATCATCACAGTGACTCTTTTCTCTGATAGTACATCATCACAGTGACTCTTTTCTCTGATAGTACATCATCACAATGACTCTTTTCTCTGACAATACATCATCACAGTGACTCTTTTCTCTGATAGTACATCATCACAATGACTCTTTTCTCTGATAATACATCATCATAGTGACTCTTTTCTCTGATAGTACATCATCACAGTGACTCTTTTCTCTGATAACACATCATCACAGTGACTCTTTTCTCTGATAGTACATCATCATAATAACTCTTTTCTTTGATAGTACATCATCACAGTGCCTCTTTTCTCTGATAGTACATCATCACAGTGACTCTTTTCTCTGATAGTACATCATCACAGTGACTCTTTTCTCTGATAGTACATCATCACAGTGACTCTTTTCTCTGACAGTACATCACATCATCACAGTGACTCTTTTCTCTGATAGTACATCATCATAGTGACTTTTTTCTCTAATAGTAAATCATCACAGTGACTCTTTTCTCTGATAGTACATCATCACAGTGACTCTTTTCTCTGATAGTACATCATCACAGTGACTCTTTTCTCTGACAGAACATCACATCATCACAGTGACTCTTTTCTCTGATAGTACATCATCACAGTGACTCTTTTCTCTGATAGTACATCATCACAGTGACTCTTTTCTCTGATAGTACATCATCACAGTGACTATTTTCTCTGATAGTACATCATCACAGTGACTCTTTTCTCTGACAGTACATCACATCATCACAGTGACTCTTTTCTCTGATAGTACATCATCACAGTGACTCTTTCCTCTGATAGTACATCATCACAGTGACTCTTTTCTCTGATAGTACAACATCACAGTGACTCTTTTCTCTGATAGTACATCATCACAGTGACTCTTTTCTCTGATAGTACATCATCACAGTGACTCTTTTCTCTGATAGTACATCATCACAATGACTCTTTTCTCTGACAGTACATCATCACAGTGACTCTTTTCTCTGATAGTACATCATCACAATGACTCTTTTCTCTGATAATACATCATCATAGTGACTCTTTTCTCTGATAGTACATCATCACAGTGACTCTTTTCTCTGATAACACATCATCACAGTGACTCTTTTCTCTGATAGTACATCATCACAGTGACTCTTTTCTCTGATAGTACATAATCACAGTGACTCTTTTCTCTGGTATTACATCATCACAGTGACTCTTTTCTCTGATAGTACATCATCACAGTGACTCTTTTCTTTGATAGTACATCATCACAGTGACTCTTTTCACTGATAGTACATCATCACAGTGACTCTTTTCTCTGATAGTACATCATCACAGTGACTCTTTTCTCTGATAGTACATCATCACAGTGACTCTTTTCTCTGAT
>CANNZV010006295.1:0-19005 GCA_947561585.1 Caprella mutica
GTGAGTCTGCTGTGCAATTGCCGTGAGTCTGCTGTGCAATTGCCGTGAGTCTGCTGTGCAATTGCCGTGAGTCTGCTGTGCAATTGCCGTGAGTCTGCTGTGCAATTGCCGTGAGTCTGCTGTGCAATTGCCGTGAGTCTGCTGTGCAATTGCCGTGAGTCTGCTGTGCAATTGCCGTGAGTCTGCTGTGCAATTGCCTTGAGCCTGCTGTGCAATTGCCTTGAGCCTGCTGTGCAATTGCCTTGAGCCTGCTGTGGAATTGCCGTGAGGCTGCTGTGGAATTGCCGTGAGGCTGCTGTGGAATTGCCGTGAGGCTTCTGTGGAATTGCCGTGAGGCTGCTGTGGAATTGCCGTGAGGCTGCTGTGTAATTGCCGTGAGGCTGCTGTGTAATTGCCGTGAGTCTGCTGTGTAATTGCCGTGAGTCTGCTGTGTAATTGCCGTGAGTCTGCTGTGCAATTGCCGTGAGTCTGCTGTGGAATTGCCGTGAGTCTGCTGTGGAATTGCCGTGAGTCTGCTGTGCAATTGCCGTGAGTCTGCTGTGCAATTGCCGTGAGTCTGCTGTGCAATTGCCGTGAGTCTGCTGTGCAATTGCCGTGAGTCTGCTGTGCAATTGCCGTGAGTCTGCTGTGCAATTGCCGTGAGTCTGCTGTGCAATTGCCGTGAGTCTGCTGTGCAATTGCCCTGAGTCTGCTGTGCAATTGCCGTGAGTCTGCTGTGCAATTGCCGTGAGTCTGCTGTGCAATTGCCGTGAGTCTGCTGTGCAATTGCCGTGAGTCTGCTGTGCAATTGCCGTGAGTCTGCTGTGCAATTGCCGTGAGTCTGCTGTGCAATTGCCGTGAGTCTGCTGTGCAATTGCCGTGAGGCTGCTGTGGAATTGCCGTGAGGCTGCTGTGTAATTGCCGTGAGTCTGCTGTGCAACTGCCGTGAGTCTGCTGTGCAACTGCCGTGAGACTGCTGTGGAATTGCCGTGATATAGGAGTATCGGGGATGAATATCACAGGTTTATTAATGAATAATAGCTCTCTAACTTTTTAAATAAATGTGCGCAAGTCCACCCGTGAATTAAAATATTCCCAGGGTGATGTTGCGCATCTAGTATATTGGTTATATCTCAATAATTTATAATTATTATTAAAATCTTCTTACATGACGTTAATCTGCAGTAAATTATGCGTATCCAACGTAAATTGCAATCAAATTGGAGCATAATTATCAACACTACAGCATAGTTCGCGGAGATTCGATTCTAGTCCAAAATAATTATTTTGCCATAAAAAACATAGGTCTATGTTTGAACACTTAGTATCTATACTTAATCTCTTACAATTTTCGTGAAATTTATGCACTAGGGGGTTTAAGAGCTGCTCTTTCCAATGGTGTTGTCAGATTTGAAATATTTTCACGCATTCACCGTCAATTACCGATGCGCAACTTCACCCGGAATGTTGAAGTGCGCAAAGCCACCCGGTCTGACGCTACTCCAAGTTTCTCCAACTTTGTAGACTTCCTGCAGACATACTTGCAGGAGATAAGGACTCCAGGGTTCTTTGAGGCTGGCCGTCCAATGCAGGGAAGGGGTGTTTCCCAAGTAATAAAGCATGTCCAAACTCGCCATTTTAATGGCGAGTTTGTGACAGTTATTTTAAGCCCTTCAAATGCAAATGGTGAGTTTTATCTATTTTTCTCCTATGCTACAATGTTATTTTGGAGAGAATTTATGAAAATTTGATCATTTTGGAGAGAATTTGTTGAATTTTGGAGAGAGCTAGCTGGAGAGACAAATGGCGAGTTTATGAGACATACTATTTTACTTGGGGTGTTTCAAGGAGAGTTGAGTCTTCCAAACCAGAGTTGAGGAGGTCTGCGCATTTCATGGGGTGAGTGGCCATAATATAAGAATTTGTTTTTCCTTCAAAAAGTTAACTTATCCTGAGAGAAAAAAATTTGCCAAATCAAAAAGGCTTTGTTATTCTTGTTTGGGGGACCATGTAGCATCTTCATGTCCTAGAGAGATTTCATGTGATATATGCAGCCAGAAACATTGCAATGTGATGCATAGTGACCGACCAAAATTTAATAGATCTGATCATGGTCATAGTGTAATTGAATCTCGAAATAATTGTATCAAAGTGTGTGGCGATTCAAGTAAAAATATCATTTGTAGCAAGACATTGCTAGTCTATGTTAGAGTTAAGGGTGCTAAACCAATAAGATGCTAGTGTATTTTGGATGACCAATCTAACTCTACCTTTTGTGATACTAAACTGCTTGATTACTTCAATTTAAAGCCAAAGTCAATTCAATATAATTTGATTACAATGAATGGTCTCAATACCACGCAAGCAGCTGGTTCTGTAGGAGGTTTACAGGTGAAGGGCATATCTGAGACAAAGTGGATAAATCTGCCAGAGACACTGACTCACAGCTCCATCCCAGATACTAGAGACGGTATGGCTACTTCAACAATGGTGGCATCTCATCCACATGTGAGGCATCTAGCATCCAATTTTCCAGAGAGTGATCCAGATGCTGAGGTGCTTTTGCTGGTTGGCCAGTCTGCAGAATGTGTCTCTTCTCCCGGAGAGACTTTAATTTTAGAGAGAGCTACTCTCTGACTCTCAGTAGCAGATTCAGAATCTCCCGCAGCTAAAATAATGGTAACATAGGAATTAATTAAAGATCTCCCTCAGAGATCTCCAATTTCTAAAATTCAATCAAAAACTCCCACAGAGAGTCTTGGAAAAATGTTCCATATTCTGCAGACTGGCTGGTTGGTGCAAATTGTGGCCCTGCAATGACCACAAAAGTCTATGGAAGTCACTATCCATACGTACATAGGACTCCTCTTGGATGGTCTCTGGTGGGACCTGTCTGCTCTAAGAGCGCTAGAAACAACACTACAACCGTCTTGAAGACAACCAGCTCCTCTATGTGTGAACATTCAGCAACCTACCAAATCTTTCCTGAACATGTAAACGAGATTAAGTTGTTTCTGGAACGGGAAGATGACGATTTCGAGGGTCTATCTCGTAGTGATCGGCAATTCAACGATATAATGGCAAAAGGCATAGTCACTGACGAAAATGGGAACATTCAGCTGCCTCTGCCATTGAAGGAACCTTACACCCTTCCCGACAATAAGGCTGCAGTTTTCCAGAGGACTCGAAACACCTTAAATCGCATCATAAGAGATTCAGGCAAGACATCAGAGTGCCTGAAGATAATGGGGAAGTACCTCGAGAAAGGGCATGTAACTCAGGTTCCTGCTTCAAACTCTAACCTCAAAGCCAACTATATACCGATCTTTGCTGTCAGCAGTAAATTTAAGACCAGACTGGTATTTGATAGCAGTGCTTCCTATCATGGAAAGTGTTTGAATGACGTGTTACACCAGGGTCCGGACATCAACAATAAACTACTTGGAGTGCTGATGAGATTCCGGGAGGGACAAGTAGGTTATTGTGCTGACATTGAATGTTTGTACCATTCATTTTATGTGCAACCAGAGCACAGAGAGTAACTCCGCTTCTTCTGGTGGAAGAATAATAATCCAGAGGAAGTATTAGTACCTTATAGAGCTAATGTGCACATCTTCGGCAATTGCTGCAGCCCAGCAGTTGCAATATATGGCCTGAGATACGTCACTACACTTGATCATGCTGCTTGCACAGAGAACTCTTCCAAATTTATCAGGGAGAACTTCTATGTGGATGATGCTCTGGGAGCTTCGGCTACTGTTCTTGATGCCGTCGAATTGCTTGATGAAACGAGAAAAGTTCTTAGCCGCTTCAACATCAGACTCCATAAGATCGCTTCAAATGATTCCTCAGTTCTTGGTGCCTTTCCTCGAAGTGAAATATCTGATGCTAGTGAGGAGGTCCAGTTTTCATCTGACAAACCGTATCGTACCCTCAGAGTTATTTGGAATTCTGTGAGTGACACATTGATGATAAAGTTTGATCTTCCTACTGCAGACCTCACCAGAAGAGGAGTCCTGAGTATGGTGAACAGCATATATGACCCCTTGGGAATCGTGTCACCTATTGTCCTGTGAGGAAAATTGTTGCTAAGAAGGGCTCTTTCTTCAGAAGATGAAAATTCAGCTGCAAATGGAGGGAAAGGAGAGACCAAGGGATGGGATGATCCTTTAGAAAAGTCTTTTGGTCTTCAGTGGAGAGCTTGGTCTGCATCATTAGTAGAGTGTCCTGCACTTGGAATACCTCGAAACATTGTGCCTTCAAGTTGTGATAAAACTAGGGTAGAGATTCATGTGTTTTGTGATGCGTCAGTGTTAGCTATTGGTTTGGTAGTGTATTTGAAAACTATTACAAATTCAGGAGATGTGAGCATCTCTTTTCTGTTCTCTTCTGCAAAGGTAGCTCCACGAGCTGCTTGTACAATTCCCAGATTAGAGTTAAATGTGGCTGTTGAAGCTGCTAAGTGTACCTTCAAGATTAATAAAGAGATCTCTATTCCTATTGACCTAATAACCTTTCACTCCGATAGCAAAATTGTATTAGGTTATATTTCTAACACCACTAAACGTTTCTCCAATTATGTTACAAACAGAGTCCATGATATACTGAAGTTAATGAGAGCTGAGCAGTGGGTGTATGTTTCTACCAGGGAGAATCCAGCAGACTTGGCGACCAAGCCCCAAACTCCTGTCTCTCTTAGTGACTCTATGTGGTTTGTTGGTCCGGAGTTCCTTCAGAACTATAGTAGGAGTCAATCTGACCAATGTGATTTTGAAGTTGACTTACCAGAACTGTTACCTGATAAAAGATCTCTTATTACACAGAAATATACTGTCAGTATCCTGGAAAATGTATTTCAGATTACTAATGACTTTTGCAAAGCTCAGAGAATAGTTCAAAATGTTTTAAAGTTCTGTATTAAATTATTGTCATCAATCAATAGAGAAACCAATTTGAGGGCCTCTAGACAAGAGGCAATACGTATCCTAATTATAGACTCGCAAAGGACTTCTTTTCCAGAGAGTTACAGGACTCTAAATAGTGGTTCATCCCTAGGTGAGAAGGACAAGCTTGTTGGTTTGGCTGCCTTCATGGACCATGGAGTGATCAGGGTTGGAGGCCGGCTTCGGAACTCCAGCTTGCCCTTTGCTGAGAAGCATCCTGCGTTACTACCAAGTAAACATGCCGTTACCTACTATGTCCTTAGCCATTATCACGAGAGGGCATACCATCAAGGAAGGCATATCACAATGGGGGCCTTGCAGCAAGAAGGTTATCACATTCTGCACAGTAGAAACACCGTAAGAGATTTTCTATCTAAATGTGTTCAGTGTAGAAGATTCAGGGCTCCTCTTGAAGAGCAGATGATGAGCGACCTTCCATCTGACCGTATCGAGATGTCTCCCCCATTCACTCATACTGGTATTGATGCTTTTGGACCTTATCTTGTGCATGACGGGGCCACCACGCGGAGACTGAAAGCCACTAAAAAGGCTTCTGCAGGTGAACAATGTTGTTCTGTTGAGGCAACCTTCACATAGAAACTCATGGCCATTAGCCCGTGTAAGAAAGACTGAGGAGGGGGCTGATGGTTTGGTTAGAACAGTGACTCTTCGAGTATCTCCAAAGGGAGGGAAGACTACCGTACTACGGCGAAGCATTCAAGATACTCTGCTGCTAGTTCCTGCAGTTGAGGAGGGTCCTTCTATATAGTCACTCCTGCGGGTGACAGGGGGGTGTGTCACGGCACATATTATGCACCGTTTTTTAATTCTAATTTATCAGGTAGGTAGTGAGTTTAATTTTAAGAAGTTTGAAGTTACTTGTGGCAAGTTGGCAACACTCAGTCAGAAGTCAACAATAACAAACCATTTCTATTTTTTAATCATTGTCCTAAGTTTATTCATAGAGTCATACAAAGTAAGTAGTTCTGTGTTAGGTAGTTCTTTTAGTGTCACAATAATTTATAGTCCTTTTATACTCGTTTACATTTAGGAATTTTAGTCTTTTAGATATAACCATCCTTACATACCAGATATGATAGTTTGCCACTTTACTCACCAAGAATTTCTGTATTCATTTAAACTCTTTTGTCGCTCTTAGCATACCTAGGTTCAATACTTTACCCTATGATATTTTACTCTAGCCTTTTTATATTCTTTTTACCTTACATAGTGTAAATGCTGTCTCCTTTGACAAATTGATTTTTTACGCTATGGTGCCTAATAGTTTATAATTTTAGTTTTACCATTTTAAAATGTCCTATTTTCTGCCATTTATATTTTTACTGTACAAATTTTTAATATTTTGTTTAGTCTATTTTTTGCTTTATTCTATTTGCCTGTAATTTCTAATTGCAGGTACGTGATCTTTTATACAAGTTTATTAGAAGCCCCTAATAAAATTCCAAGAGATTTCCCAAGACTTTTTCTTATCGCAAAAGAATTAAGGCCGTGTCATTAATATTTTCATCAAATTATGGGATTGAGAACTACCTAGTACCTACCGGCTACCAGGCTACCTACTAACATGCAATTTTTACCAACAGTATCTAAAAGCTGAGCGGCGCACCACTGTACTTTCTATTAATGATCCTAATGTGAAAATCTGTTATGTAGTTTGTTGTTCTGCACACTTCATGATTGTTTAATGACCTGGCAGGGGGGTTCGGGGGCGGCACGCCCCCCTTTACATCTACCTAACGGTTAACTGATAAGTTTTTATTTACACCTCAGACTGAAAGTTTACAATAGTTACCCAATAAAATTAAAATTAAAGTTTTCTATGATAAATTTTTTTTTCTATTCCAAATTAAACATCTCAAAAAATTAAACTGTGTAGTATAAACATTGGATTCAGGTACCGTCAGGCGTCAGACATAAATTTGATACGACAATTACCTATCAAATTCACTCTGTTTATCATTAATATGTATTCAAATAGAATGTACAGTGGTGCGCTGTAATCTGGTGCGCCGCTCAGCTTTTAGATACGTATCATTTTTACTGGAAATGTCAATTGCCAGTTTGTACTTATTACTACTTTTACTTAGAGGTTAGAGTCTAGATTTTAGAGGTAATTCAAACTCAATGTTGAAGAAGGTCTTGATTATATCATAATCATCCAGTCTGCAGAATATGAACATTTTTCCAAGACTCTCTGCGGGAGTTTTTTATTGAATTTTAAAAATTGGAGATCTCTGCGCGGGAGTTCTTGAATTAATTCCTATGTTACCATTAATTTAGCTGCGGGAGATTTTGAATTAATTCCTATGTTACCAAGGCTAGCTAATTATCAAAAGTAAACTTACCTTAATAAGTTAATGGCTTAATATATATGTCACGCGCGTAGAAGTGATCTGCCATATCGACCGATTGCGCTTCGCAATCTTTTGATCAATAGTTTGCGCAGCAGCGCCGCCAGCGCAGACATTGATCGATAGTGCAACCATTGATTGATTGCTGCGCGTTTGAATGATATGATTTCTTTAGTTTGTACTTCAAATTGGCACATTTTATCGCGGATATTAATCGGTAGCAGAACCATCGATCGATTTCTGCCCGTTCGATTGATACGGATTTTCTTAGTTCATGCATTTAATTAATTTTTTTTTTTTAATGGAAAATTTAAGATTATACATTCCCAACTTTCCATTAAATTATTAATTTATTACTGTATTTTAAAATCTGCAGAACTCCTAGTTTAAATCTAGTTCCAGAGAATATCTAATATTGGCAAGTTATTGCAGACATGATTTAAATTCAGAAATCTATCTTTGCACCAGTCTGAAGAAACTGGTTAAGTGTTCGTAGAGATCTCTTATACTGTTTGTCGCAAATTTAATGTAAATAGAGTATAAGGATCAATTCAGAAGTGTTCATAGCAAAATTAATGTAAATATAGGAATTATTTCAAATTTGTTTGGAGAGAATATCCCAAATATCTCCCATATTCTGCACACTGGGCTTTGCATCATTTTACTGACTTTATATTTCCCTAAGACTTCCTCATAACCAAGTAAAACAGTATGGCTCATAAACTCTCCATTTGTCTCTCCAGCTCTATCCAAAATTCACCAAATTTCTCTCCAAAATGATCAAATTATCATTGTTTTACATTTACTGTGCAAACAATCCTAATTTCCTCCTATATTTACATGTATTTTACTGAGAACAAAAGTCAAAATAGAGGATTTCTTGGAGAGCAGTTTACCAGCTCCTGCAGTCTGGCCTTAGGTTAACAGATCAGTTTTTAGAGGCTAAATGCTTCAGATTATACTGTACCCATTAATTTATTATATTATATTTTAAGGTATGCTAAACTTTAACATAATTAATTCATCAGAAAAGACCACTTTTTCCAGAGTGGTATCAAATATCAGTGAAATATGTAGTGACACAGTAGTCACGGTAGTGTAGGCAATGTAGCCATGTAGATGTATTTTTTAAAAACTTTTTGGAAAATTCTGTGTACTGTGGTTTCAGACCAGTGGCAGTCTGCAGAATATGGGATAATTTTAACATTTTATGTGCAAACAATCCTTTATTTTCTCTTATATAGTATATTTACAAATATTTTACTAAGAAGTAAGAACTGAAGTCAAAATAGAGAATTTCTTCAGACAGTTTCATCAGTCATCACAATTTCACAAAGGATCTAAAAGATTAACTCACTTAACTGTCTGGTCTGTTCCCATCCTAAAACTCATTGGTTTTAATTTAGTCTATTTTTGTTTTTTTCTTACACCTTCAAGAATCTTGTTCTTCATTTCAGATATATAAAAACTTTAATGGAATCATTTAAAGTGGAAGCGGAAACCTCCTCCCATGTAGAGGAGGTTCAGTCAACTATTCACCAACTTCAGACTTTAATGCAGGAAATTGGTTATTCTGAGGTAGAACAGTGTGAGAAGATCCATACTTTGAAGGTATAGAAACAGTAATCATGCATTCAATGATTCGTATAGCTAGTAATTATTAATGTAATTCATTTAATTATTTTTTTATGATTACTTACTTGTATAGTAATAATGAATAACTATTTTTTTGTAGGAAACAGTAAGACGGTTTCACAAGAAGGTAGACCATGAAAAGGACGCCTTACTCAAGAAAATTGATGTTAAGCGGAAGGATATATGCCGGCTATCTAAGGTAACCAAGAACTCAATTTGTAACTTCTACATGTGCTAATGAATAATGATTAGTATAAATTATTATAAAAATGTTTTTTCTAAATATAAGTTATTGCCAGTCTAACTGTTCTCTTTCTGAAATTTCTTTAAACATAACATTTTAATTTATTTCATTTTATAATTTTCATTATTTCCAAATGATAGTATTTCCAAGCTAAGTAATTTCGATTGCTCTTTTTGGAGGAGTTACTTTTGAAATGTCCATCATTAATTGACAGTGATTTTTCCGTATGCACAACTGTTTTATTTAGTTTTTAAACTTAAGAGCTAAATACATCTGAATCATTCTTCTTTTTGAAAGAACTAATAGGAATATATCCTTTCTTTTTAGGGTCTTGGAGTGTACAGTGATGAACTGTACACTGCCAGTGGTGTGCCTCTGATTGAAATGGAAGATAGTCTGAAGAAGCACCTGCACAACCTCAAGACTCAAGTTGATGAGAGGAAAGAGCAACTTCAAGCTCTCCTCGATGTAGAAAAGGTGAAACCATCAACAATTCAGCTATTTCTGAAAGACTTTTCTTTATAAACTTTAATTATTAGAATTAAATGGATAATGAATGAATTGTATGATATTAATTAACCATCTACTTGAATATAGCAACTAGCTAATTACTGTTTTTATGTAATTTTTTTATTTTTCAAATTATGTACATCTCATTATTCATTAAACCTAATTGATATGTTATCATTAGAAGTGTGTGTCAATTTTACATAATACAATATAATAATAAATCAGTCATTTGATAGCTTATCCTTCACATTTCCAGGACCTGTGTGAACTCTTGATAGAAGACCCTACTGAAGGTTCTGGCAGAGACATTCCCACTCTTGATGAAATGGCTAATCTTGAGAAAAGAATAGCCACTCTCACTCAAGAAAAAGTGAGCACCCCATCAATAAGTTTAACAATATCTTATTAGCTATGGATTTAACTAGGTAGCTAATATATCTGCAGTAGATTGTGATTAATTTCTCATCCTCAGTTTTTCTATTTTGTTGATAGGCTCACAGGCACCAGTTGATGTTGACTCTCAAGATGGACATCAGTGACCTGCTGACTGAGTTGAACCAGAAGCCTTCCTCCCGGTTCCTCCACACAGTTATCAAAGAGAGTGAGGATCTTGTTACCCTGTCCCTCCATAACCTGGAGAAACTACGCACAGTCAAGACAGACCTAAAGGAACAGGTATGACTGTTAAAAACGCTATAACGACTCATTCTATCAAAATGACTTATAAAGAGTTCATGCTACCAATATGATGCTTCAGAATGTTTATATTAAATTTTGCTTATTGTCTGTGTTATCAATCTTTAATTTGTTCTAGTAAGTTATAAAATCAATGTCTATGATCAGGCCAAGAAGAATAAAGATAATCTGGCTAAATTAGAGAGGTAAGTGAAGCAGTTGTGGCAAAGACTAACAATTGAGCCAAAGGACATAGACCTCTTCATTGACCAGCTTACTAGATGCATTCCTAAGAACATTATTAATTACAGAGCGGAACTGCAGCGACTGGAGGAGCTGAAGAAGGAAAACATCACCAGACTAGTCCTTCAGTTGAAGACTGAGCTTGAGACCTTGTGGGAGAAATGTTACATATCGGAGGAAGAGATGATCTGTGAGGCGTACAGTAGCAGTGAAAGTTCAGACGCCATCCTCTCAGAGCTGGAGACTGAGGTGCGCAAGTACCAGGACCTCTACCTCTCACAGGAGCACCTCTTCGTGCTGTTGGAGAGGAGGAAAGTTCTCTGCAACACCCTCAGTAAGCTGGAAAACAAGGCCAGTGATCCAGGCAGACTTTTCAAGAACAGAGGAGGGGGTTTGCTCAAAGAGGAGAAGATGAGGAAGAGGATCCAGGCGGAGCTGCCAAGGGTGGAGGATTTGCTGAAGGTGAAGGTGTTTCAGTGGGAGGAGAAGCAGAGGGCGGAGGGCAGGCATTGTATTTTCTCAGTCAAGGGCCTGACTGTCACTGACTACCTGGAGAGAGAGTGGCAACAATATCAAGAAAAGAAAATCAACTTGGTGAAACAAAGGGTAAGCATTAGTAGTGCAAGTTACGAATTATCGGTCAGTTTCACATCTTCGGTAACATAAGAAAAACTTTATTAATTAATTTTTATTTATATTGGTATTCATCCATAATGGCTACCTGCAGGTATCATGGATACAACTTACAAGTTGAAATAAAAGTATTATTATTATATCGTTTTTTCTTCTATGACCAAATATGTGAACCGACCGATAATTCTCAAGTTACCCTATTTAGTTTAAGAATATTAAGAATTAATAGTCTAGCACTACTGAACTTATAGTGACACTTACAGTACTCGAAAAGTGAGTGTTATCATTTGGTCAATGAGAAAATGCTACATGTAAAATTTGTTCATGACTTAAGTTTAAGTTGACACCCACTTTCCGAGTGCTGTTAGTGCCCGGTAAGTTAATGATTATTCGATTTGATCCTCACATTTTATTATTTTTTTTCTATCAATTATCATGATTAAGTTTTGCAAACACTATAACTACATATAACATATCTAAACTTGTTATAACAAACCAGTTCAATATTTTATCCTGACTCCACATAGCTAGCTACTTTATGTTACATCTCTCCATTCATTTCTCCCTCAGCAAGATGCTCGTTCAGCTCAGATTCAGCATGAGGCCAGACTGGGGGCCAGTCCAAGGAAGGCAATAAGTAGGACCAAAGCAAATGAAACCAGGAAGGTCAGTTTTAAGATTTTATTGACACTTTCCCCGAGTATAACGTCACCGCAAAAGAATTTTCTGCTTCGTTTAAATTATTCTGTGTGATTCATCGTGTTGGAAGCTCTGAAGTTTTCTATTTGGTAATATGCGGTTCTAGCCTCAAAATTCTATAAAAATTCTGATCCATTGATGAATCATTACGCAACTATTTATTATTTGTATGTTAAAAATGCATATTGACCCACCGGTGGGTCAATATGCGATAATGGAGAGACCATGATTGACCTGCCGGTGGGTCATTACGCGGGGAACGTGTTAAACAAATGTGGAATTTTCCTATTAGAGAGAATACTTTTATGGTAACTTTGAACTCAGCCTCACAACTCCCTTTGTTGTTTCAGAATGCGAAGGTGTTGCAGCAGCACAACCCCAAAGCTAATGGGGTGTTGCGCAGAGTCTTTAAGAGACTGCGAGACGTGGTGGGAGGTGAGGGGGTGGAGGAAAGCCCTCCCAAAAGAATGAGGGAGGAGGATACCACAACATACTCGGTCTTCTCTGTGAGTTTTTGTGTCCAGAACCTAAATGAAATTCTATAGTTAATGGAAAAATATAGCCTTTAAAAGAATCATTTTAGAATATAATATTTCGTTTAGATTGTTCTGATCAACAGGGATATTTTCTTGCTAAATTTTTCTATCTGAATGACCCTTGTTTTAACTTTTAATGTTTGTTGATACTCTCAAATATATAAAAATGATAGCACAAGAGAAAGCGCAAATAATCATCAACCACTCCCTTAACAATTGACTGTTAGGAATTTTTTTTCTGGTTTATAAATTGCTGAAGTGTATCTTTAATGTTGTTTATTATTTATCCTCAGGATATTCTTGGCCAAAAAACCGAAGCTGAAATTATTCGGTCCTCAATTGTTAAGACCCCCCAAAGGAAGCCCCCCACAGACACACTGCCGCCCCCCCCCCCCCCCCCCGCATCCAACCGAAGAAACGCAGGACAGATCTCTACAAGTAAGTGAATTACTACAGTAAAACTCTCGAGTATTGAATTACTCGAGTAATGAAAGACCTGAATTATGAAATACACTTTTGAGTTATACAGTATTTTCTATGTTTAAATTTTAGAAAATGATATGAGTCAAGAATTACGTCATAGTTATACTGATCATAGTTTTTCTAAGATTTTAAATTTTTAATCATAGAAAACTATCTAGTGTACTCGAGATTTGAAGTGACTTTGAGTTATGAAGGAACCAATACTTCATAACTGAGTAGTTTCACTGTACTCATTCATTTAATTAAATGATTATTAAATTCTGCTTAAAATCTAAATTCATTATTTATAACACTTGTAATTTTGTCAGACCCTTTAGGTTTAACTTTATTGAAAGGTTTTGAATTTAGATATGAACATTAGGTTGTGATTATATTTCATCACCTCTTCATTTCTGTCAGCAATATTAAATTTGATTCTGAAACAAACTATGATAATTTTTTTTTAATTTTTAGATGCTTCAGCAAGATCATCAAGGATAAGTACTTTATCAGTACCAAGACTCTCGACCAAAAGACGCAAATCTTTCCGTAACGTAATCGCTACCTTCAACCGCACTTCAACCTCCAGAAATTCTAACGGCAGTTCTACTCTCAAACTTAGTTTTGGTGGTATTTCGAGAAGAAAAAATCTTTAATTAAATAATTAACTACATAGTTTACTAGGTACCTTCTTTATTCTATGCATAAGTTTGTTTTACCTAATGGAATATATTTTTGTTACATAGGCTATAAATATATATCTAGGTTATAGGAATTTCTGACGAGTATATTAACAGTTACTGATTTTGTTTTTTAATAGCTTTTTATTGATTGTAATGAAACTAACCTCTAAATGTAACAATTAATCATGTATCCAGTTAACAAAGATTATATATTTCCACTAATATCTATTTAATGATTATTTAATCTAACCTATTTCATTGTACTATACATTCCCATGCTAAATAAGATACGGTGCTACCTTTTATATGAATGCTTAGGTTCATAATTAGAGTTCAGTACTATATTTTCCAGTTACGACACAGAAATCATTGCATTTCTATTTTCTATAAACTTTTACGGTTTTAATTGTGAAGAGCATCATAATAATAAACGTTATTCGATCTTTTAGTAACCTTGTATCAAACCATAGAAATTTTATATCCAAATATAACAGAGCTTCTTTCATTGTTTTATTTATCTATTTTAATTTTCAGTGTAAATTTTGTTCATAATAGTTAATCAGACCACCACACTGAATCACGTATAGTAGAGTAGATGGAAAAGGAATTTGTTATTTAAAATTCTAAAGTTTAACTACTTTCACCTATATAAATATAATTTTAAACAAGATTAAGTTCTCAGTACTCGGGAAGTGGGTGTCAACACAGGTCTATCTGAAATTTCTAACGCCAGATTGGTTCGTGATCTAACTCCCAAATTCCTAGAAATGTGATTGTCTGAATAATGCGATGTTCCTTTAATCAAAATCAATAATCCATTCAATCAGCATTAAATCGACCGTTAATATTCTAGGAAATAATAATTCTAAAATCTACATACCGATTCATTTAAAACAAATATATTTTCTAATTTTATTAAACATTCATCTGCCTCCATCCTGAATTGTTCAAGTTTTCTGGTCATAAGTGCCGAAAGGTATAGCTCGGTACTTCACTTCCATCACCTTCTTCCTAATATTTAAACCACATCTGTAAGCAACCAAGAAATCAACTCCTAGTAGAAACAGATCTGTATCAGATTCCATCACCATACTGGGGAACAATAGAGGTTTGTTTTGTAGAAGAACAGGTACCATAATAACGGTACCCAGTATGTTCTCCTTCCCTGCTGCTCCTTGAACGAAGCTAGCCAGCTTTTCTTCTCTGTCTGTGAGTTGAAACAAGTTTAGTTTTCTAACAACGGATTTAGTCATGATGGTGTTGCTGCATCCGGTATCCACTATCACTTGAGTTTAGTATCCTAGGATATCTACAGTGATTCTGCAGGATCTATTACATTAAGGCGAATACAAACTTATCAGGGAATTTTAGCTTTGCTGGTTCTTGATCCTCAACGACCTTCTGACTAACTGATTTCTGGTTTACATTGCCGTGGTATACTGGTCGTACTGATCGAAATTATTATTATGAATATGACCCATCACTTAGTTTTTGTAAATTTTGTGCTTCCGACGTATTTCGGCTTTTTGAATGACACTCATGGTACGTCTCAATCTCTTTTTCTTATTTATTTTCATAAGATCGCTAGTAATTTTCACGAACGAATTCTGAACGACTTCCAAGTTGATCAAACCTTTATCTAACGAAGCTTCGGCATCAAAGACATTAATCTCTTCACAGAAAGTAGAAAGAAAGTCTATACCTAACAGTAATGGACTAACTAACATGGAAAGACAAATTTATGCTTGCTGCATGTTGCCGGAACCAAATTGATGTAGCCAACAACCTTCATGTCACCACCCACTCCTTCAACTTCTGGCCTTTTCTTTTTATATCTGCAAAACAAATCATCCAAACCACAATCTTTCATGGTCTCCAATGACATGGAAGTTATGCTACATCCAGAATCAATTAGAGTGTACACATTTCTTCCGTTGATTTTAACATTCTCAAGAACTAAAGGTTCCAGAACTTTATAAGGGCCTAGTAGATATCCTCTGATATTTCTTAGTTATTCTTTTGTAGCGTCGTCTAGTATCCGATTCTGTGTAGCTATTTTCTGTACGAATTCATAAGCTCTCCAGACTTCTGTTTTGCCAGTTTAGTTGACATCTTTTTCTATTTCCATATCATCAACTAATAAAAAAGCTTTCTTGATTAATTTTTAGAATACTTGTATAAATTTATTCAGCGTTTGATATTCATATAACCTCAAGAATTTATGGTAGTCTTGATACTGCTTATAAGACTTACGTGAAATTTGTTTTGAAATCCTAATTTAACGTACCAAATATTTTGTGAAAATAATAAACTTAAAATTAAAAATTTCCATTAATTTATCCTTAATTTTAGGGGGTTAGTAAGGATAACGCTCCGCTCCGCGCTGCTCCGCTCCGCTTGTAGTGTGTACGTACCCTAAGGGTGCGTTCACACTACAAGCGGAGCGGCGCGCTCGAAAAATTAATGTATATTTGACGCTAGCGGTGCTGCTAGCGTCAAATATACATTAATTTTTCGAGCGAGCCGCGCCGCTCCGCTTGTAGTGTGAATGCACCATTAGGCCCCCTTCACACTTGCATTTCTCAACGCCGCCTTTAAAAAAATGCTCATGGAAAAAAGTTTAGCTACAATTGATTTTAACGGAGCCCTTCACACTTGCGCCTTTTTTTCACCAGCATTTTTTCTAACGCAAGAGTGAAGGGCTCCGTTATAATCAAGGTATATTAACTACAAGGTAGAGTATTGCGCAGGTTCATATCAAGATGATTACAGTTTAGTTGTGAAAGACGCTTCGGTGGCCCGGGTTAATTATATTTACGTACAAACAAGGTATATCATTTGTTCTTTTTAGTATCGAAAGCTTAACTTCTTTTTATTTGACTAAATTGGCTAATTTTAGCATTGTCTTGATTATTCTCAAGATATATTAACTTAAAAGGTATGCTAAATGCCTTAATACAAATTTTAGACTCTTCTGCGCAAAAACAAATACGAACATACGAACGCACAGATGTGACCCTGCAATAATACTTTACATACACTATATACTGTACAGCGGGTTGAATAGTTATTTGTATGTAAGGATTTTGCCCCATGATTGTTAATGCAGTGTACGGATACCATTTAAAAATAGTTTAATCCGCTGTATAGCAAGGCTCATAAACTACAGTGTAAATAAACCTTGCTGTATAGTATATAAAGTATGTAATCTTATATTGCAGGGTCACATCTGTGCGTATTTGTTTATGCGCAGAAGAGTTTAAAATTTGTATCAAGGCGTTAATGTATCATGGTTATAATCAATTGCAGCTAAACTAATTGCCATGAGTATTTTTTAAAGGTCCCCTCCAAGCATAAATTTTTATTGCTTTATTTAACGAGGCTAATGTTCCTCATCATTTTGCTGCAAACCGCATCGAATTTGGTAGCGTATTTTTAATTTTATATACTTTTAAAGATTTTTAAAATCAAAACTCTACGAAACTATTTTACTTCCGACTTACTAATTTAAGAAATTTTCAGCCTGAAGAAAAAGAATGTACACCATTTGTTTTGATTGTCAACTAGGTATTAGGTTTAATAAATCCATTTAATATTCGTGTAAAGGTATAAAATTGAATGACCTTATAATAGAAACGTTCATATACTTTAGAAAACAATAAATATCTGAAATAATTTAAATAAAGGCCGAAAACGCATGGTTTGTTTATAAAATTCAAATTTGTAATCAAAACGAAGAGTGTTCAATCTTCTTCTTGAGCATCAGATTAGTGATTCGCTCAATTGTTGCTCACAGAGTATAAAAAACTTTAAAAAACAAATTATAAAATAAATATTGAACCGAATTGTATGCGGTTTGCAGAATAATGATCGTAGACCTTAGTTCTATAATATTATGTAATAAACTCATTTTTTTCTCGGAGCCTGGAGAGGACCTTTAAAGGCAGCGTGGAGAAATGCACGTGTGAATGGGGGCCCAATAGTACCTACATATTTCATTAATTCATTTTTTCGAAATAAAAACTAATCTACTTTCAACTATAAGTTCTGTGATGAATTATTATTGATTTATTACACATTTAATAATTGAACATAATGGTATTAAGAATACCAGGCAGATTGGTTCATTGTGCAGCAGCATATAAAAAACAATAGTGGTCAGATTCACAAATCAAGATCTCATTGATTGACCGAAATGAAAATTAAATTACTTTTTAAATGAAGACTGTATATTTCGAATTAGTAGGCTTTGACTATAGGTTTCAAACTGACATATCGGAAAGTTCAATAGTTTTACATAGTTTAAAATTAAATTAATTTCTAACATTGTGAGTAATAGTAGTTGAATATTGAATATTGCTTATATTAAGTTCTCTGAAACCAAACATCACGCACAGTCTAGTATAGCTTTATAGCTAGCTTTAAAACTTTAAGTAGGGTCAGATAGTATTTAACTAACTTAGGTCAAACTTTAAATTTCCCGTATTTTTCTTCAGATCTGTCTATTTACAATAATTACAGTGTTTACCCAGGGAGAATATTATGGTGGGGTCATAGAAGATTATGGTGGACAGACATTATAGGGTGCTAGATCTTACGTGATTATTGATAATATTCGATAAATATCAACCTTGTGCAAAACATCCTATAAACATCTATAATCACCGTAATATTTCCCAACCATAATATATAGTAGATTATATCAACCAAAATCTCCGAATATTTTCAGATAATGTTCTTTATATGAACTTCTATGAATGAACCATCTTAAATCTCCGAAAATTTTCTGATGGTATTTCTTATATGAACTTCTATGATTGAACCATCATAAATCTTCGAAAATTTTCTGATGATATTTCTTATATGAACTCCTATGACTGATCCATCTTAAATCTTCGAAGATTTTCTGATGGTATTTCTTATATGAACTTCTATGATTGAACCATCATAAATCTTCGAAAATTTTCTGATGATATTTCTTATATGAACTCCTATGACTGATCCATCTTAAATCTTCGAAGATTTTCTGATGGTATTTCTTATATGAACTTCTATGATTGAACCATCATAAATCTTCGAAAATTTTCTGATGATATTTCTTATATGAACTTCTATGACTTAACCATCTTAAATCTTCAAAGATTTTCTGATGGTATTTCTTATATGAACTTCTATGATTGAACCATCTTAAATCTTCGAAAATTTTCTGATGGTATTTCTTATATGAACTTCTATGACTGAACCATCTTAAATCTTCGAAGATTTTCTGATGGTATTTCTTATATGAACTTCTATGATTGAACCATCTTAAATCTCCGAAGATTTTCTGATGGTATTTCTTATGTGAACTTCTATGATTGAACTATCTTAAATCTTCGAAGATTTTCTGAT
>CANNZV010006296.1:0-18998 GCA_947561585.1 Caprella mutica
AGTAGTGGGACAAAATCCATCAAATTAAGGAGTAGTAAATTATTATAAGAAAACCCTTTCTTTTTTTTTACTAGTGGTTCAAATTGATGGTTTAATCGAGTGTATTTTTTCGTTAGACAAGATGAGCAAACACCGTTTGTGAACCGTTTGCGGACGGGATGCTTTGAGAATAGCCGCTCCGATTCTATCGGGGTTTGAGAAAAAAATAACACAGTATAACGGAAACCAGCCCGACTGCCGTCAGGCGGGCGGGAAGGCGCCGATTTAACTTGTCAAGGATTTATGAATTGAACCACTAGACTGTATATATTAGCTAAAAAGCCTGCCACATTTCAATTGAAAAGGTTACCAGTCTAGCGGATGAAACATCAATTTTGTGTTGAACAAAATTGATGACAACTATGCTAAGTAGTCAGTCCAGTTAATACTGTCGGTATCTTTTGATAAAATATTGCCGATAACTTCGTTAAAATTTATTTCCGTAGCGACGGCTATGCAAAGAAATTTTGCCTCGTTCTCGACAAATTTTATGTCAAAACCTACCCGACATTACCAACTTGACTGACTACTTAGCGTGAATACGAATTAAGAGATAATATTGCGCTATTATCAACAAGGACATTCTCAGAGGAAAATCAGTCGAGATTTAGAAATTTATCGTAAGACAGTAAAGAAATATTTGACGGATTATGAAAAACCGCGGAATAAACAGCCACCGATAACAGATGATTTTTCTGGATTACATAATTCAATAATAGAAGCGCCAAAATATGATAGCTCGAATCGTAAAAGACGAAGATTAACAGAAGAAATAGATAAGTATTTAGCGAAAAATAAAGAAAAACGGAGAAGTGGGAAGCGCAAACAAATACTGAAGAAGATAGATATCTGGGAAGCCTTAAAATCACAAGGCATCCAAATCGGCTTTACCACAGTGTGTAATTGCATAACAAGCCAAGAAGTAGCGAGGAATCATTTATCCTACAACAATACGCTCCCTGTAGAGTATGCGAATTTGATTGGAAATAAGTAAAGCTAAAAATAAATGGGATAGATAGAGTCTTGAGTTTTCAACAAAGTCATGTTCTATTTTTTAATCCGACTTTTGGGCGTTCCCACTTTTTGCAAGGTTACCCTCCTATCATGCCAGTTTCGGTTCGCTTTCGATACGTACCTTACACTTGCTAAGGCTTCCTGTCGGTTCAGCGTCAGGGTTTCTTTCAACCTTTCGGAATTGTTTGCATGCCGAGCAAACAAAAAAGCTAGGACAAAAAATTATCCTAGCTTGGCATAAGCCCTACAAAAGGACTCTTAACGATGTTTTAAACAGTGCTAAAATGATACCAAAGTTCACCCTATTTTAAACTTTATATTGTTAAAATAGAGGAGTACGCTTTAAACTTCCCTTTTTATTCAAATCTATTGCTTTCTTTTCAAGGCTTTTATCCTGTACAAAAGATAAGGAAAGCGATAAAATAAATTAAGATTCCGTCAAAAAAATAAGAGAACTAAGTAGTTCATTTTAAACGCCTTATCTTACTACTAAGGAACGATGAAAAAATAAACTTATATTTATGCTGCTTCTTTTTGTCTTTCTGTTCCTCCTTCAAAATAGGCATTTTTTTAATATAAAAAGGTACTAACAGAATTTAGTCCGAATATGAGTCACAACTCTTTTTGACTAAGGAACAATAACTTTTGAGAACGGTTAAATTTATGCTAATTTTGACTTTATCTACCTATTTATTATTATTCAGAGAATGCATAACCCTGTCACACTTTCTGTTTCCATAACTTTAATTCAATTTATTCTTGACATATCTTTGTTCTAAGATTAAAGGCCATCAAAGGCACTACATAATTTTTAGTCATCCCCCATTCCTTTCAATTTCACAGAGAATCTACCTTTTTAGAAAACCTGTCATAGAGAATTAATAATAACATATTTCCATACTTTATTAATAAAAAAGGCGAACAAAAAGTCGTTTTTACAATATGTAATCAACTGATAAAAGTTGAAAGCTTTTGAAACATTGGTTTGGCAGATGCAGTTATCGAATCTCGCTTTCCAATTTTTTAAATGAATTATCTTTTGAAGTTTTGACTTTTCGTACCCTTTTTTTATGGTCTTCTTGAAAATTAATAGAATTGAAATATTTGACCTGCTAATATTTAGTCTATAGTTAAATAATAGCAGTTGATTATATATAATCAGAGATAAAAGAATCTCTGTTTGGAGCATAAGTCCAGTGAGAGGACTCTTAACGATATTAAAAAATGTACTAAAATGATACTGTATTCACTCAATATTCTTTATTTATAAAAAATATGTGGGGTTGAATTAAAGTATCTATTGAATTAAATCTTAAATAATCGAAAGCTTAAAATGCTGCTGCTATTAAATGTTAACATCCTTAGCATTTAAAGCATCCCTAGCAAAAAAATAACGGTCAATTATTTTCGATTTTTCTCCCTTTTATTTTTTCCTCTCCAACTCTTTATTGCTCCACCTTATAAGGACTATTCTGCTATTTCCTGTGTTTCTTAATTGCTCTACTGCAAAAAAATAAGAATATACTGTTTTAGGCCTAATTTCAAAACCTTAAATAAATGAGGTTACATGAATTTAGGGCTAGCTGCGTATTTTTTTGCCTCAGCTTAACTTAGTAGTCAGTCCAGTTAATACTGTCGGTATCTTTTGATAAAATATTGCCGATAACTTCGTTAAAATTTATTTCCGTAGCGACGGCTATGCAAAGAAATTTTGCCTCGTTCTCGACAAATTTTATGTCAAAACCTACCCGACATTACCAACTTGACTGACTACTTAGTAACGAGTAAATAATAACTCAGTCATTTGATATACTTCATTAGGGTAGGAAGTGAACAAATTTGAGGAGGATATTTTGTTTCTGTACGAAGCAATTTTTCGTTTAATAGCCTTTGCTATTAGGCGATAAATTGATGAAGTATAGGAGCAAAAGATTCCCTCAAAAAGTTTAAATCTTACCCTAATGAAGTATAACTATTCTTTTGCACAATAACATCGTTATTTCCTGGCCTGCCGGCAGGCAGGTTCTCAGCCATCCCGATAGTTACCGGGAGGCTATGCCCTCAAAAAATGCCTTGTTCTTGCACAAAACCCGCTCGACTGCGCAGCGGGCGAGTAATTAGCTCTAAACGACCGACTTATTTTTTGATCCTTACTTAGTGAAGACGTAGGAATAAATTGAGCCACATTACTTATGCTGCCAACTTACCCACTTGCGGTTCGCTTGCTGTGCAAGTTTATTTTTAAGAAGAGAATTAATGCTGGCACACTTTATTGTTACCTCGTCACTTAGCAGGCCTCAACCATAGCAAGAATAGTCTTTACCATATTTTTTGTCCCAGCTTTAAAGCTGGGACTTTTATTTTCCTTAAACCGATAAAACGTAAGTTTTCCTAAATTCCCGCCATGCCTAGCTTCAAAAGGGCGGGCATGGA
This sequence comes from Caprella mutica, assembly GCA_947561585.1. Lineage (NCBI taxonomy): Eukaryota > Metazoa > Arthropoda > Malacostraca > Amphipoda > Caprellidae > Caprella > Caprella mutica. Next base: position 3,487 of record CANNZV010006296.1, read on the forward strand.
TTTTAAGGGAGACTATTTGTGCTTAACTAGTTCAGTATGAATTAATTAAGGCTGGATATTAATGCCTCCTTAGAAAAAATAACGACGTATTTGGGCACACTTTATTTATACCTCGTCACTAATATAAACAAGACCCAGATCTGGGAAGTATTTTCCATGGCTGGTATCCTTAGATTAAGGTTTAATTGCAAATGCACATAGAATATGATACATGAAATTTTGTGTATCAGTAGAAAATTAGCAATTATTCTGTAAACAGGGCAACAAACGATAATTATCATGAAACAATATTGTACTCCAGAGGAAAAATCAAAAATAAATTCCATGAAAAATCTAGCTCAGTATCTGCGCAAATTGCGACTAAACAAGCTACATCTACTAAACAATACAGCTTATGGCCTTTTGTATTTTTAGGACTCTTCACTTTTACTGCTTTTTCAGAACAGCTTATTTATCGGAAAGTAATTTTTTTGAACGGATTCTGAATAAGATAAAAGCCGAAGTGGCAGAAACGTTGACTTCTTCAACTACTATTTCGCAAAAAGAGGTCAATCAATTACTTTCCTTACAAATGGCTTGCTCTGGTGGTATAGTTGGCGGCATGGCAGATGGCGATGATTTTGATGGCGATGGGGTATGCAATGATGTGGACATTGACGATGATAATGATGGGGTCTTGGACACAGAAGAATGTGCTGTGAGCTCTTCGCAAGGTATGGCACAATATGTAGCCTTTGGTGTTAAAAACCCATCAATTACGACTAGCGAATTATGGGGTTTTACAGATTTATCTACAGCTCCACTTTAATAGCAACAAATATGATAGGTGCTTATGATGTGAATCATTTGGCGACGGATCTAGATCGTGATAGACTAATAATGGCTAATCACAATACTCAGGGGGGGCTATTCGCCTATTATTTCTCCGGTCCAAATGCAAACACAACGGTCAATATTGGATCAGGCTTTTTGTCCTCATTGGTTACGACTACTGGTGGCGCTGCGTTTTATAATGATTCCTATTATATATGGGATGATAAAGGTAGTAGCAAGGGTTTGTATCTGATAGACTTTGATGCGGTTGGAGCTCCTTCTTCTCTTACAAAATCGCTGATGTAGCGATTGAAGGGGATAATGATACCACGCTTCCTAATGGAGGAGGAGACCTTGCAATATCTCCAGATGGTATATTATATGCTATTGAGAGTGTTACTGGCAATGCTCTAATGGGGAATTATGGTCACTTGATTTGAATAATATAGGGGCTGGATGGACATTTATAGGGGATCCTAATATCGAAAGTCAATTGTTTTTTGATAATGATGAAAGGCTTGTGGGAAGTACAATATCTGGAGAACTTGTTGAGTTGTCCACAACGGATGGCAGTATTTTATCTACAATAAGTACTCTTGCTACAACTGTGTGGATAGATATGTCAGAAGGTCCATTAGCGCATTTACCATGTTTAGATATTAACACAGATAACGATACTTTTGTTATCGCTTCGACCTAGACTCCGACGGAGACGGCTGCTCTGATGCATTCGAAGCAGGAGTAACGACAGATCAAACAACAGACTTCCAATTTGCGAATACAGGACAAGGTGCTAATGGATTTGAAAACAGCATAGAAACAGCAGAAGACGGTGTTTATATAGATACATACACATATACAGATGCTATAGATAATACAGTGTTTGTCTCATTGATACAGATGGTGATGGTGTTGCAGATAATGTTGACGTAGACGATGACAATGATGGTATTTTGGATGTTTTAGAAAAGTGTGTAGGTACCCCATTGGCCGTTAATGATATATCAAAATGGGTAGTTGGACAAAATAGTTCATTAGACATATCGGCAAATGAAATTATATTAACAAAGTTACAAACAGGACAAAAAGGCTTAGTGGCATATGAAGATCAATTTGATGTTTCTGGAGGCTTTCGTTACGAAGCAGACGTTAATTTGGGGAATAATGGTAGCGGAGCAGATGGGATTACATTTGTATTACATAATGATCCTCAAGGACTAAGCGCAAAGGTGAGTCTGGTTGGGGTTTAGGAGCTTATGATACTTATACAACAGATGGCTGTACTAATACTTATGCCTCTGGAGGAACAGGATGTAGAAATGGTATTTATCCATCTATGATAATAGAGTTTGATACGCATAATAATGGGCCAAATTTTGGAGATAACACTACCAATGACCACCTTACCATAAGTGGGGAATCACAGGCAGGAAATCTTTGGGATAATATTTATGTTGATTTGGGAGAGATTGAAGATGGAAATTGGCACAATACTGTTGTGGAATACAATGCTTCAACTCAAGTGTTAGCTGTTTATTTTGACAATGTTTTAGTTGCATCAACAATTACTAACATATCGAATGATTTCTTGAATGGTTCTACTATGGCTTATGCGGCTTATACCGCTTCAACGGGAAGTGCTATGAACCTCCAAAAAGTAAAACCAATAAGTCTTAGTTTAGGCGGTTCATCTTGTGTTTTAGATACGGACGAAGATGGAATTCCAGACATTTTAGACTTAGACTCTGACGACGATGGTATTCCCGACAACGTAGAAGCACAAACGACAGCAGGCTACATCGCACCAAGTGGCGTAGATAGTGACGGCAACGGATTGGATGATGCGTATGAGGTAACACCAGGAAGTGGAGAAGGCATCACACCAGAAGATACAGATGGATCTACAACGGGATGGCGATGGTACAGAAACCTTAGCGGATTACTTAGATACCGATTCTGATGATGACGGTACGGATGATGCTACGGAAAGTGGATTGACACCAGGAGCAGATGGCAATGGCGATGGAATAGGAGATGGCATCAATGCAAGTTATACCGATGTAAATGGAGATGTAAATGCCCATTAACAGACTTAACCGATACAGATGCATCAGGTGATGACGATGCAGAGCCAGATTATAGAGATTTGGATGAAGATGTACCACCAGTAGATACAGATGGTGATGGTGTTGCAGATAATGTTGACGTAGACGATGACAATGATGGTATTTTGGATGTTTTAGAAAAGTGTGTAGGTACCCCATTGGCCGTTAATGATATATCAAAATGGGTAGTTGGACAAAATAGTTCATTAGACATATCGGCAAATGAAATTATATTAACAAAGTTACAAACAGGACAAAAAGGCTTAGTGGCATATGAAGATCAATTTGATGTTTCTGGAGGCTTTCGTTACGAACAGACGTTAATTTGGGGAATAATGGTAGCGGAGCAGATGGGATTACATTTGTATTACATAATGATCCTCAAGGACTAAGCGCAAAAGGTGAGTCTGGTTGGGGTTTAGGAGCTTATGATACTTATACAACAGATGGCTGTACTAATACTTATGCCTCTGGAGGAACAGGATGTAGAAATGGTATTTATCCATCTATGATAATAGAGTTTGATACGCATAATAATGGGCCAAATTTTGGAGATAACACTACCAATGACCACCTTACCATAAGTGGGGAATCACAGGCAGGAAATCTTTGGATAATATTTATGTTGATTTGGGAGAGATTGAAGATGGAAATTGGCACAATACTGTTGTGGAATACAATGCTTCAACTCAAGTGTTAGCTGTTTATTTTGACAATGTTTTAGTTGCATCAACAATTACTGACATATCGAATGATTTCTTGAATGGTTCTACTATGGCTTATGCGGCTTATACCGCTTCAACGGGAAGTGCTATGAACCTCCAAAAAGTAAAAACCAATAAGTCTTAGTTTAGGCGGTTCATCTTGTGTTTTAGATACGGACGAAGATGGAATTCCAGACATTTTAGACTTAGACTCTGACGACGATGGTATTCCCGACAACGTAGAAGCACAAACGACAGCAGGCTACATCGCACCAAGTGGCGTAGATAGTGACGGCAACGGATTGGATGATGCGTATGAGGTAACACCAGGAAGTGGAGAAGGCATCACACCAGAAGATACAGATGGATCTACAACGGATGGCGATGGTACAGAAACCTTAGCGGATTACTTAGATACCGATTCTGATGATGACGCACAGATGATGCAACGGAAAGTGGATTGACACTAGGAGCAGATGGCAATGGCGATGGAATAGGAGATGGCATCAATGCAAGTTATGCCGATGTAAATGGAGATGTAAATGCCCCATTAACCAACTTAACGGATACAGATGCAGGAGGTGATGACGATGCAGAGCCAGATTATAGAGATTTGGATGAAGATGTATCATGCTCCGACCCAGACCTCTACGCAGATAACTGCGATTTCGATGGCGATGGTGTGAATAACGAGGATGATTTGGATGATGACAATGATGGAGTTTTGGATGCAATAGAATGTCCAGTTTCCATGACAGCTCCTATAACAGGTACCTATAATTTTACTGAATCTTTAGGAGATTTTACATTTGATTATCAAGAAGCAGTGGGCGGTTCACCAACAGGGTTAATTTTTCCTGTTGTTCAAACTCATGAAGGGTTTACTAGTACTGAAATTCCAGCAAATTCACCTGAAACGGGAGGGAGTAATATAAATATACCTAATGTTCGAATTACGAAAAATACTGGTGAATTTTTCACCTCGATAACCCTTCGTTTCGTGGCGATTGATGGAAATAGTAATAATGAATCCATTAAGTTAATAGGTACAGATACCGATTTATTGGGGACTAATTTGTCTGTTTCTTCTATAACTGCTCCTGACGGTAGCCCAGGATTATCATACAATTCTATAGCAAAGACGCTCAATCCACCATCTGGAGTCGTTGATGTTGGAGGAGAAGTAACAATCACGTCAACAATACCTTTTTCAAGTATAGCATTATCTTCGGTTGGTCCCTACAATGTTATTTCTTCGATAGTTTCAACTAGTGGAAACATTACCCCAGATAGAGATAACGACGGCATATTAAACTGTTTTGATCTCGATTCCGACAACGACGGCTGCTACGACAGCTACGAGGCGGGGGTGCCAGGCGCAACTTCCAACGGTTCAGCAAGTGATAGTTTAGCGATTGTCACGACGGATACCACAGGGGTAGGTGCGAATGGTTTTGTGAATACTTTAGAGACAAATGAAAATGGCGTTTATACAGGGAATTATACGTATGCGCAAGCGACGGATATGGTAAGTGCTTGTGTCATGCCAGAAATTATAGCTGTCCAAGACACTATTACCATTACAGAAGGCATGATGGCAACCATCAGCCTCCTATCAAACGATACCATTCGAGATAGCCAAATAGACACCGCAGGTATGCAAATTTATACTCAACCAACTAGCGGCGGTACGGCAAGTCTGAATCCAGATGGAACGTTAGCTTATACCCCCGCTATGGATTTTGTAGGTATGGATACCATTGAATATATTGTTTGTGATACGTCTGCTACACCGAATACACTTTGTGATACGGCGATGGTCATTGTTACAATAGAAGGCATAGAAAATGTTCGTTTCCTATGTGTGAATCCTGTAGCAGAGACGGTAACGATTAAAAACTTTGGAAATGGCACGGTTGATATTTCAAACTATAGACTCTGTTCTAAATTTACATATACGACTAACTTAACAGGAGAGACAATAACTTCAGGTGCTTTAAATTTAGCACCTGGGGATGCGGTCACTTTAAGTTTGGTAAATCTTACTTTAGATGAACTAGAAGCAGATTTAGGTTTGTATAGATCAAGCACATTTACAGATCCTAACGAAATGATGGACTTTACCCAATGGGGAAGTGCAGGCAATGGCAGAGAAAGTGTAGCTGTAGCTAAAGGTATCTGGACAGTAGGAGACTATATAATGGATGGTGCTGAATACTGTTATAATGGAGATGGTAGCACCGAAAATGGCGTCAATTTCTGGGATGGAAATGATGCACCTATCGCTATAGATGATATTAATACGACGACCGTTGATAGGCCCGTAAGTGGAAGTGTTTTACCAAATGATAGTGATCCAGAAGGCAACCCATTAACGGTTAGCACGACCCCGATTAATCCAATGAATGGAATGGTCGTGATAGATGCAGCAGGTAATTACACCTTTACGCCCAGCAACTGGTTTTACAGGCGAAGCTACTTTCCAATACGCAGTTTGTGACAATGGAAATCTATCCCAATGTGATACCGCAACGGTCGTGATAGAGGTAATAGACAATATCCAAATTGATAATAATACCGTCGTTGGTATCGAAGATAACTTTACCACAGAAAATGACAGTACTTTAACGGCTGATTTATTAGCGAATGATTCTGACCCCGACGGAGATAATTTAACCATTAATCAAACACCAGTTACTAGCCAACAACAGGTACTTTAGTCATCAATTCAGATGGTACATTTGACTTCACACCAGACCCAAGTTTTGTCGGATGGAAGTTTTTGAATACGAAGTATGTGACGATGGAACACCACAAACTTGTGATACCGTAGCGGTAACGCTAGAAATATTACCAAGCAATGGCGAAAACGATGTTTACGCTACCGATGATGCTAATTCTGGCAACGAAGGAAAAATGATGACAGGGAATGTTACGGATAACGATAACGACCCAGAAAACGGCACATTAACGGTCAATAGCACGCCTGTTAGTGATGTAACGAATGGTACATTGACTTTGAATACAGATGGTTCTTATACTTATGAACCAACGGCTGGATTTATTGGCAATGACCAATTTGTTTATAGCGTTTGTGATGATGGTTCACCAATAGCATGTGATACAGCCACGGTTTATTTAACGGTGTTAAAAGCACAGAACCCACCATTGGTGATTCCTAGTCCAATTACGATCCCGCAAGATAGTACTGCAACGATTTGTGTACCGATTACGGACACGAACGATGGCGATATCTTTACAACTAATTTATGCTCGGGTAGCCCTGTAGATGGTACGGCTAATTTGACGGTCAATGGCGATGAACTTTGTATCGAATATATCCCAACAGCTGGTTTTAGTGGAACAGATAGTGTTTGTATAATTGTTTGTGATCAAACAGGTAGATGTGATACCACAGCGATTCCAGTAACCGTGGTAGCTCCACTTCTTCCAGGCACGAATCCACCAGTACCACCGATTGTGGTTCCTACAACGGTCACCATACAGGAGGATAGTACAGCTATGGTTTGTACTCCCATCTTAGACCCAAATGTGGGCGATACCTTTACTGCTAGTTTATGTCCTGGTAGTCCAATTAACGGTATAGCCATGCCAACGGTAAGTGGCAATGAATTATGTTTAGCATATACGCCAAATGTAGGGTATATCGGCGATGACCCAGTCTGTGTGATTGTTTGTGACCAAACAGGTTTATGCGATACGGTTACTATTCCTATAGCGATTATCCCTACTCCTGCACCCGTTGATTCGATGCAGCCACCAGTAGTTGTGTTACCAGTAGTTGTTGCTCCAGAAGATTCCATAGTAATGGTTTGTGGGCCAGTAGTAGATGCAAATCCTGAGGATACACATACTGCAACGATTTGTACGCAACCAGCGAATGGAACTGCTACTGTAGCAATTGATAATGCAAGCAATCAAGTTTGTGTGACTTATACTGCTCCTATTGATTTCATAGGTCCAGATTCTGTTTGCATCAGCGTATGTGACCAGACAGGTTTATGTGATTTGGTAATAGTGCCGATTGAAGTATTACCTATAAATGATAAGCCAGTTGCAGTAGATGATGCAACGAATGTAGATGAAGATACGCCTGTAACGGTGGATGTTCAAGATAATGATACAGAGGTAGATGGTGATGCTTTAGTTACAACTATCATCGGTACTTCTACCGAAGGCGTAACGCCAATAGTTGTCAATGGAGACAGCATTACTTATACGCCACCAATGGATTTCAATGGTATGGATACCATTACTTATCAAGTTTGTGATAATGGAAATCCTACGCTTTGTGATACGGCAATTGTTGTCATTACGGTTGACCCAATCAATGATAAACCAGTTGCAGTAGATGATGCAACGAATATAGATGAAGATACGCCTGTAACGGTGGATGTTCAAGATAATGATACAGAGGTAGATGGTGATGATTTAGTTACAACTATCATCGGTGCTTCTACCGAAGGCGTAACACCTGTAGTTGTCAATGGGGATAGTATTACTTATATACCACCAAGTATGTTTAACGGCATGGACACTATTACTTACCAAATTTGTGATAATGGTAGCCCTATGCTTTGTGATACGGCAATTGTGGCGATTACTATTGCTCCAGTCAACGACGCCTTAATGGCGATTGATGATATAAATATTACAACGGTAGAAGTTCCTGTAAGTGGCAATGTTCTTATAAATGACGAAGACCAAGAAATGGATTCTTTATTTGTAGATACGACCCCAATCAATCCAATGAATGGTACAGTTGTAATTGATCCACAAGGGAATTATACCTTTACTCCTGCTACAGGCTTTAGTGGCGAGGCAACTTTCCAATACAAGGTTTGTGATACAGGCAATCCTTCGCTTTGTGATACGGCAACCGTAACTATTGAAGTGATTGATAATACCAATACTGATAATAATGATGTAGTTGGTCTCGAAGATAATTTTACAACCGAAACAGGTAGTCCAGTTAGCGGTGATTTATTAGCGAATGACTCTGATCCTGACGGAGATAATATTACAATTAATGTTACTCCTATTACTGACCCAACGACAGGAACATTGGTGATTAATCCAAACGGAACTTTCACCTTTACGCCTGCCCCTGATTTCACAGGCGAAGAAAACTTCGAGTATGAAGTATGTGATGAGGGTATGCCACAATCTTGTGATACCGTAATGGTCATGATTGAAGTACTATACAATGATGGCGAAAACGATGTTTACGCTACCGATGATGCTAATTCTGGCAACGAAGGAAAAATGATGACAGGGAATGTTACGGATAACGATAACGACCCAGAAAACGGCACATTAACAGTCAATAGTTCACCTGTTAGTGATGTAACGAATGGTACATTGACTTTGAATACAGATGGTTCTTATACTTATGAACCAACGGCTGGATTTATTGGCAATGACCAATTTGTTTATAGCGTTTGTGATGATGGTTCACCAATAGCATGTGATACAGCCACGGTTTATTTAACGGTGTTAAAAGCACAGAACCCACCATTGGTGATTCCTAGTCCAATTACGATCCCGCAAGATAGTACTGCAACGATTTGTGTACCGATTACGGACACGAACGATGGCGATATCTTTACAACTAATTTATGCTCGGGTAGCCCTGTAGATGGTACGGCTAATTTGACGGTCAATGGCGATGAACTTTGTATCGAATATATCCCAACAGCTGGTTTTAGTGGAACAGATAGTGTTTGTATAATTGTTTGTGATCAAACAGGTAGATGTGATACCACAGCGATTCCAGTAACCGTGGTAGCTCCACTTCTTCCAGGCACGAATCCAGTACCACCGATTGTGGTTCCTACAACGGTCACCATACAGGAGGATAGTACAGCTATGGTTTGTACTCCCATCTTAGACCCAAATGTGGGCGATACCTTTACTGCTAGTTTATGTCCTGGTAGTCCAATTAACGGTATAGCCATGCCAACGGTAAGTGGCAATGAATTATGTTTAGCATATACGCCAAATGTAGGGTATATCGGCGATGACCCAGTCTGTGTGATTGTTTGTGACCAAACAGGTTTATGCGATACGGTTACTATTCCTATAGCGATTATCCCTACTCCTGCACCCGTTGATTCGATGCAGCCACCAGTAGTTGTGTTACCAGTAGTTGTTGCTCCAGAAGATTCCATAGTAATGGTTTGTGGGCCAGTAGTAGATGCAAATCCTGAGGATACACATACTGCAACGATTTGTACGCAACCAGCGAATGGAACTGCTACTGTAGCAATTGATAATGCAAGCAATCAAGTTTGTGTGACTTATACTGCTCCTATTGATTTCATAGGTCCAGATTCTGTTTGCATCAGCGTATGTGACCAGACAGGTTTATGTGATTTGGTAATAGTGCCGATTGAAGTATTACCTATAAATGATAAGCCAGTTGCAGTAGATGATGCAACGAATGTAGATGAAGATACGCCTGTAACGGTGGATGTTCAAGATAATGATACAGAGGTAGATGGTGATGCTTTAGTTACAACTATCATCGGTACTTCTACCGAAGGCGTAACGCCAATAGTTGTCAATGGAGACAGCATTACTTATACGCCACCAATGGATTTCAATGGTATGGATACCATTACTTATCAAGTTTGTGATAATGGAAATCCTACGCTTTGTGATACGGCAATTGTTGTCATTACGGTTGACCCAATCAATGATAAACCAGTTGCAGTAGATGATGCAACGAATATAGATGAAGATACGCCTGTAACGGTGGATGTTCAAGATAATGATACAGAGGTAGATGGTGATGCTTTAGTTACAACTATCATCGGTACTTCTACCGAAGGCGTAACGCCAATAGTTGTCAATGGAGACAGCATTACTTATACGCCACCAATGGATTTCAATGGTATGGATACCATTACTTATCAAGTTTGTGATAATGGAAATCCTACGCTTTGTGATACGGCAATTGTTGTCATTACGGTTGACCCAATCAATGATAAACCAGTTGCAGTAGATGATGCAACGAATGTAGATGAAGATACGCCTGTAACGGTGGATGTTCAAGATAATGATACAGAGGTAGATGGTGATGCTTTAGTTACAACTATCATCGGTACTTCTACCGAAGGCATAACGCCAATAGTTGTCAATGGAGACAGCATTACTTATACGCCACCAATGGATTTCAATGGTATGGATACCATTACTTATCAAGTTTGTGATAATGGAAATCCTACGCTTTGTGATACGGCAATAGTTGTCATTACGGTTGACCCAATCAATGATAAACCAGTTGCAGTAGATGATGCAACGAATATAGATGAAGATACGCCTGTAACGGTGGATGTTCAAGATAATGATACAGAGGTAGATGGTGATGCTTTAGTTACAACTATCATCGGTACTTCTACCGAAGGCATAACGCCAATAGTTGTCAATGGAGACAGCATTACTTATACGCCACCAATGGATTTCAATGGTATGGATACCATTACTTATCAAGTTTGTGATAATGGAAATCCTACGCTTTGTGATACGGCAATTGTTGTCCTTACGGTTGACCCAATCAATGATAAACCAGTTGCAGTAGATGATGCAACGAATATAGATGAAGATACGCCTGTAACGGTGGATGTTCAAGATAATGATACAGAGGTAGATGGTGATGCTTTAGTTACAACTATCATCGGTGCTTCTACCGAAGGGGTAACGCCAATAGTTGTCAATGGAGACAGCATTACTTATACGCCACCAATGGATTTCAATGGTATGGATACCATTACTTATCAAGTTTGTGATAATGGAAATCCTACGCTTTGTGATACGGCAATTGTTGTCATTACGGTTGACCCAATCAATGATAAACCAGTTGCAGTAGATGATGCAACAAATATAGATGAAGATACGCCTGTAACGGTGGATGTTCAAGATAATGATACAGAGGTAGATGGTGATGATTTAGTTACAACTATCATCGGTGCTTCTACCGAAGGCGTAACACCTGTAGTTGTCAATGGGGATAGTATTACTTATATACCACCAAGTATGTTTAACGGCATGGACACTATTACTTACCAAATTTGTGATAATGGTAGCCCTATGCTTTGTGATACGGCAATTGTGGCGATTACTATTGCTCCAGTCAACGACGCCTTAATGGCGATTGATGATATAAATATTACAACGGTAGAAGTTCCTGTAAGTGGCAATGTTCTTATAAATGACGAAGACCAAGAAATGGATTCTTTATTTGTAGATACGACCCCAATCAATCCAATGAATGGTACAGTTGTAATTGATCCACAAGGGAATTATACCTTTACTCCTGCTACAGCCTTTAGTGGCGAGGCAACTTTCCAATACAAGGTTTGTGATACAGGCAATCCTTCGCTTTGTGATACGGCAACCGTAACTATTGAAGTGATTGATAATACCAATACTGATAATAATGATGTAGTTGGGCTCGAAGATAATTTTACAACCGAAACAGGTAGTCCAGTTAGCGGTGATTTATTAGCGAATGACTCTGATCCTGACGGAGATAATTTAACAATTAACGTTACTCCTATTACTGACCCAACGACAGGAACATTGGTGATTAATCCAAACGGAACTTTCACCTTTACGCCTGCCCCTGATTTCACAGGCGAAGAAAACTTCGAGTATGAAGTATGTGATGAGGGTATGCCACAATCTTGTGATACCGTAATGGTCATGATTGAAGTACTATACAATGATGGCGAAAACGATGTTTACGCTACCGATGATGCTAATTCTGGCAACGAAGGAAAAATGATGACAGGGAATGTTACGGATAACGATAACGACCCAGAAAACGGCACATTAACGGTCAATAGCACGCCTGTTAGTGATGTAACGAATGGTACATTGACTTTGAATACAGATGGTTCTTATACTTATGAACCAACGGCTGGATTTATTGGCAATGACCAATTTGTTTATAGCGTTTGTGATGATGGTTCACCAATAGCATGTGATACAGCCACGGTTTATTTAACGGTGTTAAAAGCACAGAACCCACCATTGGTGATTCCTAGTCCAATTACGACCCCGCAAGATAGTACTGCAACGATTTGTGTACCGATTACGGACACGAACGATGGCGATATCTTTACAACTAATTTATGCTCGGGTAGCCCTGTAGATGGTACGGCTAATTTGACGGTCAATGGCGATGAACTTTGTATCGAATATATCCCAACAGCTGGTTTTAGTGGAACAGATAGTGTTTGTATAATTGTTTGTGATCAAACAGGTAGATGTGATACCACAGCGATTCCAGTAACCGTTGTAGCTCCACTTCTTCCAGTCACGAATCCAGTACCACCGATTGTGGTTCCTACAACGGTCACCATACAGGAGGATAGTACAGCTATGGTTTGTACTCCCATCTTAGACCCAAATGTGGGCGATACCTTTACTGCTAGTTTATGTCCTGGTAGTCCAATTAACGGTATAGCCATGCCAACGGTAAGTGGCAATGAATTATGTTTAGCATATACGCCAAATGTAGGGTATATCGGCGATGACCCAGTCTGTGTGATTGTTTGTGACCAAACAGGTTTATGCGATACGGTTACTATTCCTATAGCGATTATCCCTACTCCTGCACCCGTTGATTCGATGCAGCCACCAGTAGTTGTGTTACCAGCAGTTGTTGCTCCAGAAGATTCCATAGTAATGGTTTGTGGGCCAGTAGTAGATGCAAATCCTGAGGATACACATACTGCAACGATTTGTACGCAACCAGCGAATGGAACTGCTACTGTAGCAATTGATAATGCAAGCAATCAAGTTTGTGTGACTTATACTGCTCCTATTGATTTCATAGGTCCAGATTCTGTTTGCATCAGCGTATGTGACCAGACAGGTTTATGTGATTTGGTAATAGTGCCGATTGAAGTATTACCTATAAATGATAAGCCAGTTGCAGTAGATGATACCCAAACAACAGACGAAGATGTTTCTGTATTCATAGCAGTTCAATCCAACGATAGTGATATTGATGGAGATAGCCTTTTTACTACTTTAATTACGAGTAGTTTACCAAGTAATAGCATCGCTACGGTCAGCAATCAAGATAGTATACACTACTTACCAGCTGCTAATTTTTATGGCATGGACACTCTAGTCTATCAGATTTGTGATAATGGTACGCCAAAATTATGTGATACGGCCCAAGTTATTATCACCATCAATCCCATTAATGACGCACCTATAGCAAGTAGCGATTCTATAGTGACCGATGAAGAAATGATGGTTAATATTATGGTGCAAACCAATGATATGGATATTGATATGGATAATATTACAACGACTATTATCACGCAACCTATTAATGGTACAGCAACGGTGGTGGCTATGGACAGTATTGATTACCTGCCAGTTGTTAATTATACAGGATTAGATAGTTTAACTTATGAAATTTGTGATAATGGTTTATCGCCTCAATTATGTGATACGACTACAATTACTATTAGCATTAATCCAATTAATGATAAGCCAGTTGCCGAAAACGACTCTTTTCAGGTGACGATGAATATTCCGAATAATATTTTCCCAATCGAAAATAATGATAGCGATATAGAAGATAGTTTATTAGTCGCAACTGCTATTAATACCACTTCTAATCAAGGTGGTACGATTACGACACAAGATGATACCTTATTGGTCTATACGCCAGCTTTTAATTTTTATGGTATAGACACTTTTATGTATCAAATTTGTGATGGAGATACACCAGAATTATGTGATACTGCAACGGTTATTATTAATGTCGTACCAGACCATGATGGAGATGGGATTGCCAACGAAGTGGACGTAGATGATGATAATGATGGGATTCCTGATGCGATTGAAGGGTATGCAGATGCGGACAATGATGGGATTCCTAATCATTTAGATTTGGATAGTGATAATGATGGAATTCAAGATGTATTAGAAGCAGGTGGTGCCGATGCCAACGGAGATGGTCGATTAGATATTACAGGTACCAATTGGGCCGCAGCAGATGCCGATAATGATGGATTGTTAGATATGGTAGATCCTGGGACGGGTATAGCAGACACTCTTTCTAATTTAACCAATGGAAGTATTTATTCTGCTTTTCCTACCAATGCGATTGATACAGACGGAGATGGTTTGCCAGATTATTTAGATGTAGATTCAGATAATGACGGTATAGTTGATTTAATTGAAGCAGGTGGGGTGGATACAGATGGTGATGGTAGAATTGATACGCCAATAGATAACGATAAAGATGGTTGGGCAGATATTTATGATGCCGATAAAGATAATGATTTAACGAATCCACTAGACAACCCGCAAAGTGCAGATGCTAGTACAGGGCCTTTGATGGTTACAGACGCAGATGCTAATAATGATGGCACACCAGGAACTGCTGGTAACGGTGGTTTTAATGGCGGTGACTTTGATGGAGATATAGTCCCAGATTTTAGAGATTTAGATTCAGATAACGATGGTCAGCCAGACATCATTGAAGTTGGTGGAACAGATGCAGACGGCGACGGAAAAGTAGATGATTTTAATGATGCTGATGGCGACGGATATGATGATAATTACGATACCGACGATGACGGCACACCGGGGGTAGAAGATTCATTGACCGAACCTTTAGTTACAACTGACCCAGATGGTAGCGGCACAGATGAAGATGGCCGACCAACGGATGATGATAATGATAGTACAACTTATAATGGTGTAACTGTTGATGTGGACGGCGACGGGCATCCAGACCATTTAGACCTAGATGCGGACAATGATGGCACTCCTGATATTATCGAGGCAGGTGGAACAGATGAAAATGGAGATGGCTTTATTGATGATTTTAACGACC
>CANNZV010006297.1:0-18995 GCA_947561585.1 Caprella mutica
CAGTGACTCTTTTCTCTGATAGTACATCATCACAGTGACTCTTTTCTCTGATAGTACATCATCACAGTGACTCTTTTCTCTGATAGTACATCATCACAGTGACTCTTTTCTCTGATAGTACATCAACACAGTGACTCTTTTCTCTGATAGTACATCATCACAGTGACTCTTTTTTCTGATAATACATCATCACAGTGACTCTTTTCTCTGATAGTACATCATCACAGTGACTCTTTTCTCTGATAGTACATCATCACAGTGACTCTTTTCTCTGATAGTACATCATCACAGTGACTCTTTTCCCTGATAGTACATCATCACAGTGACTCTTTTCTCTGATAGTACATCATCACAGAGACTCTTTTCTCTGATAGTACATCATCACAGTGACTCTTTTCTCTGATAGTACATCATCACAGTGACTCTTTTCTCTGATAGTACATCATCACAGTGACTCTTTTCTCTGATAGTACATCATCACAGTGACTCTTTTCTCTGATAGTACATCATCACAGTGACTCTTTTCTCTGATAGTACATCATCACAGTGACTCTTTTCTCTGATAGTACATCATCACAGTGAATCTTTTCTCTGATAGTACATCATCATAGTGACTCTTTTCTCTGATAGTACATCATCACAGTGACTCTTTTCTCTGATAGTACACCATCATAGTGACTCTTTTCTCTGATAGTACATCATCACAGTGACTCTTTTCTCTGATAGTACATCATCACAGTGACTCTTTTCCCTGATAGTACATCATCACAGTGACTCTTTTCTCTGATAGTACATCATCACAGTGACTCTTTTCTCTGATAGTACATCATCACAGTGACTCTTTTCTCTGATAGTACATCATCACAGTGACTCTTTTCTCTGATAGTACATCATCACAGTGACTCTTTTCTCTGATAGTACATCATCACAGTGACTCTTTTCTCTGATAGTACATCATCACAGTGACTCTTTTCTCTGATAGTACATCATCACAGTGACTCTTTTCTCTGATAGTACATCATCACAGTGAATCTTTTCTCTGATAGTACATCATCATAGTGACTCTTTTCTCTGATAGTACATCATCACAGTGACTCTTTTCTCTGATAGTACACCATCATAGTGACTCTTTTCTCTGATAGTACATCATCACAGTGACTCTTTTCTCCGATAGTATATCATCAAAATGTTTCTTCATACAAATGTACTGTGATATTTCTGTTTATTGTATATTTTTCAAATTGTATGAATGGAATTAGTTCACACACGTGCATATACAGTGCACACGATGAATATTGTCAATGCACGTGGCATAAATTGTGACTCTGTTTCCGTTTTCTGACCAATTACTCAACGCCATTTTTACCACCCATCAAAAAAATCTTTATAACATCAACAAATAATAATAAAAATTTCGAAAAATTACCCGTGGACGGAGAACGGTTAAAAAATTAAATGATGCTAACTAGAAGCATGTATAATTAATTTTTGTAGAAATAGACTATTTTAAATTAGGTTACCCTTTTTTTCGACACACTGAATATCATTAATTTTTACTCGTATCTAATTATGTACGGTTCATTGAACTCGGTACAAAACATATAGAAATAATATATGGTCTCTGTTAAACTAACAAAGTAATAAATAGATCTGAGTTAACTTCAGCCTATAAATTAAGTAATTATCTCTGAAAGCAGTCGGTAATGTTTTTCACAATGGAAGATGTTTGCGTAATAATTAGGTGAATATTATTGGTCTGTTAAGTGAAGGCAAAAAGAAAACAATTAAGAATAATTGCTGGGAATTATAAATGTCTGAATTTTAGATATTTGAAAAATAATTCATATATACATTGCAGGAAACAATAAAATACTTTAATAATGGTAAAAAATGTTATCTATTGTTTTGTTGAACAATTCAAAACCTTCTGAAAAACAAATATGATTAAGTATGTAAATACAAATCTAGATTTTACCTTTTAATGTCTATTTGAGTAAACAACTTACCATAACGTCTGAATAAAAATATTTCTGACGATATTCATTATTTATAAGTGAAAAGTGACTTTGTCGGAAACTAAACAAAATAATAGTGTTTTTTTTCTGAAGAGAATCCCATTAGCAAGCACCATAATTCTTATTTTCAATAATTGTTCAGCTCTATATTTCCTTATCTTTTTAGTTGTGTAAAATTAGAGATCAGGAAGTTTTAGAACCTTGTATAAAATGGAAAATTTTGATTGAATTTGACGAAATTTGATTGAAATAAATAAAAATTAGTTAGGATAAGTTGCCATCCATCTCATATTGAGAAGACCCTAATCAGAGAAATGAAATATCAAGTCTTCTCCTCCCCTCCCCCCCCTGTCCTATACCGGTCACTTCACCAAAGCTTGTCATTTCTAAATGATAGCATTGACCGGGTAGAGTAGCAGATCCATTCAAACTTTCAGATCCCATTCGATTGAATTTCATTGGGTTAAAGAGGGCAACGAGATCTGCGTACCCGGTCTCGGTCCACCAAGAAGATAGTATTCGAGGTTCCGAAAAGCCGGCAGGAGAAGAAGTTGGCAGTCCTCTTATTTAAAATTGGAGGGGTCAAGCATGGCCGTCTATAGTTTATCAGGCCAGCTCATCATGGCGTTTATAGTTCAATCAGCTGTTCAAAGTGGTCCTATGATATCTAATTACTGTCGCTAAAATTAATGGATAAAGATGGCGCGCAATATATTTTCTTCGGTTTGTATGCCATTGCTCTCTCCATGATGGTTTTTTCGCCTTGTATTTTCTAGGACATAAATTGAGGAATGTTCCAGATTATTTGCAATCAAATTCATGTGAATTTATTAATCATACTATAAATAAACGTTGTTTTTAACTGAACGAGTTGCTCGGCAATGGAGGGAAATTAGAGATCTAAGTGTGAATCATGAACTTATTATCATACAATATTAACCTATTGGTTAGGATTTAACATTTCTACTTGTGTTGTTCTGTTAACTAAGCTACCTAGTATGTTAATTACGACTGATATACCTAATTAAGTTGTAACCTATTCCATATTTCAGATGCTGACAAACTATATGCCAATCAATAGCTAAAATTTTCGCAGAACTTCTGATCCATGTCAATTTGATGATTTCAAGCCAAAATTAACATAGAATTCATTCAAGTTTTCAAGCCAATTAGACCTATCTAAATTTAACATTTGAAATAAAAGCTAATTGTTTGGTTTTAACTGACATACTCTGTAATATGGTCTAGGTTCAACCAGTTCAATTTTAAATACATTAATTTTATCAGTTACTGATGAAAATTCGGGAAAAAATGTCTTCAGTCCAATCAATTATGCCTTTGGCAATATTTTCAATCCCTATTAAAACTTTCGTCAGACAACTCTAAATTGGTTTCAATTGCTATACGATATGAGGACAACCACCATTTTGATTGAAACGCCATCAAGTTCTTGTGTATATAGACGGTTTTTAAATAGATTAATTATCATCAGGTCAGTTAAAATAGCACTATTATAGTAATTGAATAATTGCAAATCCATTGGTATAGTTTATTACATCATTACACAACTATAAGTGGCTCAAAATAGTCCAATTATACAAATGGGTACAGACTAAGTTCGCCATTTGTTTTGATTTTAGGACCACTTTGAACAGCTGTTATTTTTAGAAATCTGGCCAGAAGAACTATAGACGGCCTTGGTTCAAGGTGAGAACCCCAGCAGCCAAAGGAAGGAGAATCTAAAATCCCGCAAGTGTTTTAGTTTATTTTTTGTTAAAAAAGACTAAAAGTTTCTTTTTCACAAGCCAATATGATGACACGGTCCGAGTTTAACAGCAGCTTGTAAACTCGCCTGCTTGTTGCGAGAAAAATAGCTTTGTGTCATCGAGGCTTTAGTTAACTGTTGCCAATATACAGGGTGTCCCAGAAAAAAGTGAACCCAACTCTAAATTAGTATATTTCAATAACTACTGAAGGTAAAACTTTCTAGTAACTTTTGCAACGCGTCCGCTACGCAAAAGATGGCTCCTTTAGGGACTATCCTCAGTACTTCCATGCTTCTACGGCACCGAGAGATTCCGTACGCCTAGTCAGACCCACGCAAGAGAGATGATAAACATCTTTGCAATAAGTGCACCTTGAAATCCACTTCCTGATGTTAATCAAAGCGCATACACACAGTCCCTTTCTGCCATATCAATTTTGACACGTTTTATCTTTTTGGAAATTAATATCAACATTCTGATTCTCATTTTGTAGAGGTGGTCCGAACGCTCCTTGTTAAAATTTAAACTTTTGCCTTCCTTCTTTCTGTGCTTAACATTCTTCTCCACATGGTCAATAATTTACAAAAGGGATTGTTAATTTAAAAGTTTAAAAATCTGGAAATGAATCTATTTCATTAATAGGGTTGTAATCAAATAAATACATACATAGGCTTTCCACGATCGTCAATCTTTTTACCCTAGATAGGCATGTATTTTGCCCTAGAACGGTCCTTGATTACCCTAGAATATATAATTACGGGTAGTATAGTAATTACAGTTAGTGTTTAATAACACTATTGGCTTGGTATTTAATTACGACACTTTGACATCTTTTTTTGAAGTTTTTTTGGGATTTTGGTGAAAAATAAAGGAATAAAATACCTTTATCATGAAAATGCGTAAAAATGACACCTTCCATTCAAATTACAAAATATATTTTCTAATGATCAAGCTGTTCATATTAGAAAAAATCCATATAATTTTTAATCTCCAGGAAGCTATAGAACCACAGGCACAGTATAAAGATTAAGAGGAGAATGTTCAAATCCCATATGCAAAAAATATCAAACTAAACCAATCAATAGCGTAGCAGATGAGATTATGAAGCGTGACGTCATGCGGTGGCGGGAAAACTTAAGCCTGTCCACTACAGAAAATTGGTCTGAGTTGAAACTGAATAAAGTTGAATGTTAAACTACTGAGAGTCTGTGAATATATTTAATTTAATTAAAGTTACGTTTTGAAGATACTAAACTAGGCAGTAGCTTGCTTTTCCGTATCTACAAAAATATACATTAGCTACTAAATAAACCACATTTACTTTCAATTTTACAACTCACAGAGGTATAAATAGAAACTTAAGCATTTTTTTTTTCACTCCTGATAATCACGTGGACCATCGAGTCGCAGATTGGTAAAAAATATGTGACGTCACACTCCATCGCCTAAAACCTTATAGCAAACCAACACCTTAATATAAAATACTGTGATATCTAAACTTATTTAGAAGCTTTGTGAATAGTATTATGAATCTAATCGAAAAATGAAGATGTATGAATGAATTACTAAAAAATACTTTACCAGATAATTATTCATACTTCACTTAACCAATTATTTCATTTTAAATTAAATAAATACTGCAGAATCTGTCATCCTTGTAGTTTTAAATATTTTATTAAATTCGATTAATATTTTTTAATTCGGTTTCAATCTTCACCTGTTTCTTCTATTACACAGCGTGACACAAAAAAGAGGGATGAAAGTAAATGATTATAACTCAAAAATTTGTACACTTAGAGAGATGAAATGAAAACCAGATAGATAGACAGACAGATAGAGGATATCTTTAAGATTTATTTAGTCTATAACAAATGCTCAAAATTTCTGTATATGGATCTAACAAAGCTCAAAGGACTTTTCGAAAAACTTCTACTCTCGCCTAAGGTAACCGTCTGATATGGCCTTAGTTCAAACTGAGTTTTAGGCCCATATTTTTTTCAAGATCCTGACGGAAATGCATGCATAGTAACATCAGATACGTATATGGAAATGTTAAACATCATGTTGACTGGCCACATTCACCCTGACCGTTGGTTTCAACAAGATGAGCAACAACTCACACCTCATTGCGAACATAAAATTAACTATAAAATCTTTTTGGAACTCACATCAACTCTCATCGTATGGATTTCCCTTGGCCAGCCAGGTCTCCCGATCTGACTCATTTAGATTTTCTTTCTTTGAGGGTATTTAAAGGAGAGTGTTTTCAGAGAAAAGCTAGATAATATTGAAAACCTGAAGGATACTCTCCAAGAAGTTATTCGACCAAATGAATCAAGATATCCTGGGTGCGGTGATAGCGAATTTTGAGGAACGTATAAATTAGTGTATTGAGCAGCAGGGAGGCTATTTTAGCTTTTGTTATAAACTTGATAAATCTTGAAGATATACTCTATCTTGTGGTTTTTTATTTCATCTTTCTAAGTGTACTACTTTCTTAATTGTAATTAAATTAAAACAAACAATATATGCAAATGCGTTTAACTATTTAATTATCATATCAATCATACATAAGTTAAATGAAAGAAAAATAGGTATCATATGCTTCTTATAATTTTTTTAAGATTATTATTATTTTTTACATAAAACTATAAATCTTTATCTCAATACTTAATTGCAATACTGTAATAAATGTGTATAATTTATGCTGTAGAACAATGTCAATGAATATAACCAGTAGGTAATTACCCATGACATTCCATTTTCAGTTCAGATCTAACCGACTCTTGCATCATTTTGTCATACGTGTAACTGTGCGAGAGAGAAATGCAACGAAAGACAGCCGAAGAAAAGAAACTGTTTGAGTTGCTCTGAGAGTATTTACAATGTGTGTGTCTCTTTTCCGAGCTACTGTCGGTAGATACAGATCTGATGGCCAAGTTAGAGCTATGCTGGGTACAGATTGTTATTGAGGGGTCACAGATGATCAAAAAGAAATCCAAATTCATTTTTCTACGGATCAACAATATCAAGTACACTTTTCACTCTTCTACTTATTTAAAAAATAATCGAAATATATATTAGTTTTGCTGATTTTCTTTTTACTTTTTTGATGTGTTTTATATTCTAATAATGTGAATACGGATATCAGCAAATTATTTTAAAGAAAAGTTCTAGTTCCAACTGAATATTCATTAATTTCATATAATCGGATTAACCAAAGAAAATAACTAAATCTATAACCTAAGCATAAGAGATGAGTTTAAAGACATTCCTACTCAAGACAGGATTAGCCTGGTTTAGAAATGTCTCACCCGAGGCAAGGTAAAAGTATATTTACTTGGTACACATTCATTGATAAAAACGTGATGAGCAAATTTGGCTGGTGGACAACTCACTAACACCAAGGAAAAACAGTGTAGAATTAAAGAGCATCAATGGAACTTAATTTGAAAAAGCTAATTTATATTAATCATTCTCAGAGTACGATTTTTGGACTAAATTAATAGTTAAAGTATTGTTAATTTTAACAAAATTTCAGATATTATAAACACCACAAACGAAATGCAGCTGATCAATTTATTAGCAATTGAATTAAGAACGATTTTTTATTCAATGATACAATTGAATGCACTTAATTCGCATTCAATATTATAAATCTTAATATGTGTTAGTTTACTCTCTGAGATTTTCAGTTACGAAATAATGAGACTGAATAGCCTGCTGACCTCATAAATTGGGTAGGAGCCTAACGCTAATGAACGAGACATGAACACATTTCATCTGTAAAAGAGCATTGCGCACATAAATGTAAAAAGAGTTATTTAACATTCTGCACGGTTTCATTGATTATTACTTAATATATACGTAATCAATACTCCTAATATCTTTAAAATAACATATTATAATATTGGAGATTAAACACTAATGTCGCTTGTGAGAGAGTAGGGAGCGCAACGAACAACTTGACAATAATTATTTTATGCTTTGGTACCGAATCAAAGCAAACGTTTTTTCAATATGTAATGTTAACGTGATGCATGTAAATATATTGTATAACTGTAGCATCTACAAATTTTACTACATGAAATTGAATAGAGTAATTAAAGAAAATTATACAGTCTCATAAATTATTTCGATAGATTATGTATGTAGGAACTCAAAACCTTCACCAAACTTCAAATAAATTTGGGAACTGATAAAATTGTCTTGAATTTTGTGTTAAACTTCTCTCATAATAGTAAGCAAGAGAATCTAGTCTGCATGGAATTACTGAAGATATTACATAGGAAGAGCATTCACTTTCTTAAAGACTTCATTGGGTTTCCTTATGATTATCTGTGCCACTATATTACTCTTTGGACACCTCTAATCCCCAAGCAAAGTTGTAAGAATACATGTTAGTGAGTTACTAAACACCTTTGCTGAGAACTGGTGGGAATGAAGTGATCGACTTAAGGAAGAAAATAGTAAAAATTCGAATATTTTAATTATTTAATTATAAAGTATTCAATCAATAAGTACCTATAATATATGAAAACAAATACTGCATATAAAGACTCTATGAATTAAAAATGATGACACTATTTATATATCTGCTGTTTTCTATAATGTACACAGAGAAAAAAAACTATTTGGATCAAATAACAATTTCTATTTGATAATTAGCTTATTAGCAATTTCTAATTGATTTAATGAACACGGACTTATTTGGGAACCCAAGCTTAAGTTATTTGGCATAAATAGAAAAAATAATTATCATAAATAGAAAATGTTAATTGGAATGAATAAACTAGTTAATTGAATTTAATAACAAGTTAATTGTTTCAAACAAAGTTTGTTATTTACGATAATTATCACTGTTGATTAGACCAAATAGAAAATGTTAGTTAAAATGAATAAACTAGTTAATTGAATTTAATAACAATTTAATTGTTTCAATCAACGTTTGTTATTTACGATAATTATCAATGTTGATTAGACCAAATAGAAAATGTTATTTAAAATGAATAAAGAAGTTGATTGAAGCTAATAACAAGTTAATTGTTTGAACTAAGATTTGTTAGTTGGAATGATCATCAATGTTGATTAGATTAAATAGAATAGTTATTTGATCCAAATAGCATAACTCATCATGTACACTATCTTCACTATTTAATTTAACTAGCACACATAATTAAAATTAATAGTAAATCTAGTCAGATTAAATAGGTCAAATATTTTTTTTCAAAAATAGGACATTCTGTTTAAAGTAAATGATACACAACTTTAAATTGAATGAAAATTTTATTCGACATGAATAATAGTAACTACAAAAAAGACATTAGTTGGAAGGTTATAGAACAGAATACAAAAAAAAAACAGATCGAACAAACAAATATATCTTTCAACTCATTTTAAGTTTACATCAGCAACATACCAAGTACTGTTCCTGACAATAGAAATTAGAGGAGAACTTACACTTCCTATATCAACACTTTTACAAATATTAGTTCTACTAATAACGTATCCTGAATAATGAGAATGAAACCCATTAGTATTTAAGAGATCTAATTTAAGAATAATGTCACGAGCATTTAAGTTGCTATAAAAAATATTCTTAATTATACCAAATTCAGGTTGTAGATCTTCACAAAGACCAATGCAAATAAGATCACC
Source organism: Caprella mutica (assembly GCA_947561585.1). Taxonomy (NCBI): domain Eukaryota; kingdom Metazoa; phylum Arthropoda; class Malacostraca; order Amphipoda; family Caprellidae; genus Caprella; species Caprella mutica. Next base: position 9,440 of record CANNZV010006297.1, read on the forward strand.
GCGTTGATATTTAATACCAGTACTGATTAGTATCCAAGAATAAGAGTTCGTATCTACCAATGGACCAAGTTCTTGAATTAGATCGTTAGAATCGTTTATACGTAATGAATGGAGATCATGAGCTAGCACGTAACAATACCTGATCATAACAGTTTTACATAAGTTAACTCTTGAACTGGTCACCCTGGCAAATAACTTCAGCAACTTATTCTTGGATTCAAACCTCATTCCCCAATAATGGGACATAGGTCCAGTTTTGAGAATACATGAAGGATAATGCAACAGATTGTGATGCTTAGGCTTAAGGGTTTTGTGAAAAATTGACATATACATTTCATTATGATCTCTAATTAGGGTTTTTATGATTGGAATATAGCTATGAGACAAACTTTTCAACAAAAGATAGTCTACTAATGTTTTCAGAGTTATATAATAATCCCACACAATACAAGTTTCATTTACTAAATCACCAATAATTAGACTAAAATATAGAATAAGGTTTGACGTTTCAGCTGCAGAATAAGACAGATCATTCATTATCATTTGCTTAGTGATTGTTGGAGGTTTGTTAGACAAATGTCCAAAATTGAAGAGTCTTATTCTGGAGTTGAGAGTCTGCAGGGAAAATATTTTATTGGACACATAATATTCAATGACAGCAATCATCCCAAATTTACCAATACATTCCAAAACATCGTGCATAACATCTAAGAAACAATTGTCGGTTACATGGTAGTTTGGGATTTTATTGAGCAAACTATCAAATTTAATGCCAATTGATGAAATGTCATTTCTTAACACATCTTCATCATAATTATGTTCATTGCGGATGAGACTAGAGTCCTCATCTAAAGCAGATTTGGAGCTATCTCTGTGAATCTTGCATAATCGACAAAAGTAATTAGCCTGGAAACTTTCAACAAAACCAAGAATTTGATTGAGTCCCAAGTTATCACCAGTGATTCCAGCAAAGCAAAAGTTAATGAACAAATTATGCAATAATATACGAGTATTTGTAAGATATGACAGTTCATGAACTAATTTTTCTATCACCACTTTTATATATTCTCTATCTGTAGTAGGGAAAACAGCACAGATAAATATATTCTTCAGCTTACTATAATAGTGTGTTGGGAAACATCTTAATGACAGTTGAATAATTCCGACCTTATTAATTCCCTTATGGCTACCAAGTGCATTTGCCCAACTCAAGTTCATCATAAAACAATATGAAAGGAAGTGAATTTTCAGGTAAATTTTTTAATTTGCTTCCATCTTTCAAATCATGAAGATCACCTGTTTCACTTTTATTTCTCATATAATTGAGAGCTATGTGCAATAAATCTTCCCTTTTAAATATGTTCATAAGTATATCCTTAATATCAACATATTGACCATAAACAGGTCTTTGAACCAATTCATTGTGCATATTTACCTTGACATTATCGTCAGATTCATACCCCAATAAAATATCATTGTTTGCAATAAACAAATCTTCATCCAACAGTCTTTTCTTGATGAGATAATCAGAAGTTAAACCTTCAAAATGTGTTTCTTTGTCGGGACATTTAACACTTAATAAAGTACTAGTGTGTTCCAATACACGAGTAATATCAGTCCTATTAAGATTGGGCATTGAACAAAGTTTAAGAACGAATGATAGCTCAGATGATTTTACATCAACAATAGAAACAACTGGATTGAGTTCAATTTCGTTAAGTTCACTAGCAGCTGGACATGATAATTCTTCATCATTGTCAGAGATACTTTGTTTCTTAGAATTGTTATAACTCTTATTTTTAGAAAGGTCAGATACATGTTGTGATTTTATATGCCTGTATAAATTACAAACTGAACCAAATACCCGAGGACACCCATTCTGACTACATGTTAATCTTTCAAAACCCAATAAATCGTGAGTTCTTCTAACATGAATTTGAAGTTCATTAAAAGATTCAAATTTTACTGAACAAATGAAACATAGAAGCATGATTTATATAACTTCTGGTTAATCTCAAATAAAATAAAACACTTTACCCTGTTTCACCTTCAAAATTGATTAGAATTTAAATTGATTTAATTGAAGCTAAGAGAAATTGTAAAGCATTTAGCTATCCTGATTAAGTTAATGTTCACAATTGCAAACCTGTGGTGATAATATATCAAATTTCAACAGTAATATGAATATGCACCTTTGAAGCAAAGTCCACGTATTTCTAGCTTCATAGGGATACTCTAAGTTGAAAATTCAGAAGAATATCATCCAACTGTACTTAGTAGGACATCACATCACCATGGTGGTGAACAGCAAAGATTGAAGGTGGAGTGGAGTGTGGCGCTTATGTATGTATTCACCAAGTTCAGAAACGTCCTGAAAATTATTATTCAATTTAGAAATAAATCACTTGCCATATGATTTAGAAATAGTATATAAAAGTATATATTGAAGATATTGGATATGAACTCTCTGCGTATCTATCTCTTAACACGATGGATACGAGAATTCAAAAGGTTATTCATATCAAATATAAATAGAAAATTAAAAAACTTACATATACAAATTAGTAAATCCGTCCTGACACTCTTCAAGAGAAGGCTTCCAAGTTTTACTTTTGTGACGTCGAACACCAGAGCCAAGACACCCAGGAAGAGCAGACAATATTGCTATATCTCACAGGTCAGCTGTTCAATACAAGATACAAAAATTAGTGTTGATGCATTTATGATAGAAATAAATCAGTTCAGTTTACATATGTTACAAAAAGACATATTAGATGAGAGTACATACCAGTTTCAAATTCATCCACTCATCCACATCCTTTATTTTAGATCCAATATAAGAAGTAAGAACAAAGCAGATGTAGCCATTTTCAAACTTTTTTGTCCCAGTCATATTTACTTTAATTAAACTATTTTGTCCCAGTTAGATGTAATTTAAAAAAATCTATGATCAGGATACAGTTTGATCATTGATGTAATCAATTTTAATCTGGAAAGATACAAAATTAACTCTTGTAGCAAGACTTTTTATATAAAAAAATGTAGCTACTATAAAAATTGCTACAAACTGTTACTCAAGTAACAGTAGCAGCAGGGACCTTCAATAAAAGAACTAAATTTGAGATGGTTATATTTTTATTATTTTAACTTCTGGCTACAGTTAATCATCTACCAAAATGAATTGGTAACCAGTTCATTGCAAAGTAGCTATAGATATCAATGATATAATAATATGAACCTTGATAAGCATTTAATACAATTGTCATTATGAAGCACTTTTCAATTTATGTGATATTGCATCAGAGTAGTAGATCATTAAATTAGGTTATTTACTCCACAAAAATTCATTATAACACTCAAAGATAGTTGCTAAATTGTAGCTAATAATAACTGTCAATTTTTGTTGAGAACTCTCTCGTACAATCATAAATTCACTGTTTCAAATTTAAAACAGGGTCAACAGATATATGATAATTTACTAGAATTCCACTTCTTTCTAAAGATCTTTTTTTTTATTTACAGTCAAGTCAATGTAAACACAAGAAATAAAATATATTGTTCACATCAAAATAATTGTAAATATAGGAATGGATTCAAAATTGTTGTAAAGTGGGTTGTTGTTATTTCTCTATTTCATGAAACTCAAATGATTGTTGCTGATATGAAAAATCTAGGTCTTTTCATCTAGACTCTAGAGCATTAATGCTGAGTGACACTTTAGGTCACCATAAAAAGAGAATCAAGTCTAGTGTGACACACAACAAAGAATCCCGAAGCTTTAAATTAACATAAATACTGTATTTATAAATCAATAAAATTATAATGTATCTTATGGCAATGGTAAGATGGATACATGAAACAGCATCCAATTTTTAATTTTACTTGAACTCGATTTTCGTGGGTCACCACTTGCTCTGTACATTCATTATGAAAAATAACAATGTTTATATAAATTGAAATTACAAATCCTTGATAAAATAGCATGAGGATTTATCTTTAGGAAGGAAATATATTATATATATTACAGTTATTATACCCCTTCTCTTATATTACTGCAAGTTGCACTAATATAGAATGGGGTCATGTAACATTACTTTCATGGGATAGGATAAAGATATTTATGTGAAAGAATGGTAAAAAATAAATTTCCATAAGCATTGGGCAAGTAGTTACTAGGTCTTTGTCTTTGCACACAGGTAATAACTAGGTTTTATATAGGATGATGAACCAATTACCGGATGCTTATTTTCCTTTACTAATTACCGAATGGAATATTTCGAATTAGTATATTTGTAAACTATGATTGTTAATGACTATAAAAATATATTCGTTGATTAGAAGAAAATGGTATCTTACAATGAATATATTTTTATAGTCATAAACAATCATAGTTTACAAATATACTAATTCGAAATATTCCATTCGGTAATTAGAAAAGAAAAATAAGCATCCGGTAATTGGTTCATTACCCTACTTAGGGTCATAACTCATAAGATACCAGGCACCTTCCAGTCAACTAAGTGTGTCAAATCAGTCTTCAATATTTTATTTTGAGGACAGTTTGTCTCCAAAGCTAATAAGTCTAATAATTACATGTACAAAGTAAAAGAGTATGGCTCATTAACTCTCCACTTATCTCTTCAATACCCCCAAAAGAAGCTAAATTGTTCTCCAATATGATCAAATTATCATTAATCGTCTCCAAAATACCATTGTAGATTAGGAGAAAACTAGATATCTATCTTCATTAAATTTTTTCAAATAAAATGACAAGAAACAACATGCTTCATTACCTGGTACATGTAAACACAGAAGAAATTTATTGGGAAATAATCTCCAAAATCTTGTAAAGTTATATTTTCCCTCAAAAATGTCGCCCAAGATCTTTGGCGACAAAATCATCAGCCTAAGTAAAATAGCATGGCTCATAAACTCTCCATTTGTTTCTCCAGTTGTAACCAAAAGAAATTAAATTTTCTCCAAAAATGATCAAATAATCATAAATTATCAACAAAAGAAGTTAATAATGAACATTGTAGCATATATCTATGGTGAAAATTAGATATTTCTCTTCATTTTCAATTGAAGGACTAAAAATATATAGTTGTCTAGAACTTGCCAATAAAATGGCAAAATTGGACATGCTTTATTACCTGGTCATGAACCAGACATGGAGGCGCTTTGCAAACTGCGACACCCAGACTGTATTTCATGGTAAATCCCACTGACATGTCATCATTTTTTAGCTACTTATTCCTATGTTACCATTAATTGTTGGTGGATAAATTGGGAAAATGTTGGTGAATCAACCAAATTATTGGGGAATTTATGGTTGATTTTTTTCAGCTTTTTGAAAAAGTCTGTGAAATTTTGTGCAACAAATACAGACTGGTGTGGTACTACTGCTCCAGTCTGTAACAAATACAGACTGGTGTGGTACTACTGCTCCAGTCTGTATTTGGTACACCGAAACTCAAACAGTATAACCTAGACATGAAACACGTCAAAAAATCAACTATGGACCCTGGAATGACCCAGTCTGCAGAGTGCATGATTGTGAGTTCATGTCGCCAGAGATCAATACTGACGTTTATGAAGGGAAAAGGGAAATATATCTTTGCGAAATCTTTGAGACTTGAGTCACAATTATTTTAATTCCAATATTTAGCCTACTTGTAGCTAATTAAGAATTGTTAAGGAGACATTTTGGAGACAGATTTGAAAATCTTTGGAGACAGACATATTATCCCCAAAATAAGATCTTGGGAGAATCCACTTTTCAAACTGGCTATTGACTATGACTAACCTTTCTAATAATTTACTGATCCAGATCCAGCATCATCCAGCATCATTTTCCTAATTTTGCAACCAAAAATTAATGGTAGGGTAACGCAGGTAAATTACGGCCCTCTCACGAGAGTAAAAACTTCTGAACCGAAATTAAATAAAATGTTGCATACCAACCAAAAGAAGCTCAGTGCATCATGCATGCTATTATTAATTAATTTAAGTTTATAATGTATGTTTTGAAGCTATGGTGTTTCTATTGCTAGAGACCGCAGTTAGACTGTTAATGTGCCGCAATTTACCTGCTTGACCCTCATAGGTTACAGGTATACCTAGCTTAAGTAACAAAGTCAATAACATAAGAATAGAATTAAATAAATAGGTAGTTAGTAAGAAATTCACTAACTTAACTGGAATATTTATTTTTACAAATAAAAAAATTCAATCAAGATGTTGGATACTATGCAAATTTACCATCAAATATATACTGGAGTCTGGACCAGGTGAGGTAGGTAATGACAAATTGGCTAATGGCATAATGCCATCACTGCAATGATCATTTGACATTTTGAAATACCTGCCTACCTTAGTCTCAGACACCAGGCAGGCTGAGGCAGCAGCCTGCAGGAACTGCTCAGTGGTTGGCTTAGGCAAAAGTAAAACTGGCCAGTCTTTAATTTGCACAACTACCTACCTACCATGTTTCAGAAGCTGGAAAATTGTAAGCCAATTTTTGAGCCACAATTTCACAGAAATTCAGAGCCAAGCCAATTTGGCTCATTTGTAGAAGTTTTCAAGCCAAAATTAAATTATCATGGGACATAGGAATTAATTCAAAATGTTAAGCCAATTAGACATATCTGAGTTTTGACCTTATGAAATCTAAGCCAATTAATTGGCTTTAACCGACAGTCTGACATTAGTGACATAACATACTCTGTAAGTCTGTAACATGGGCTACCTACTCAATGACTTTTTCAGAAAGGTGAAAAAATCCACCAACACAGGTAGGGTAAATTACGAATTAAGTACCTATCGGTCGGTTTCATATCTTCGGTCGTACATAAGAAAAAACTATATTATATACCAACAATTGTTATTTTAAATTTTTGTTTAAGTTGGTACCTAATATCTATCCATGCAGGCTGCAGGTATCATGGATACCAACTAAAATAAAAATTAAGTAGCATTGATACCTAATACCTAGTTTTTTCTTATATGACAGAAGATATTCAAGATATGAAACTGACCGATAATTCTTTCATTAGTGCCAGTCTGCAGAATATAGGACATTTTTAACATTTTCTGTGCTAACAATCCTTAATTTCCTCCTATATAAATATATTACATGTATTTAACTGAGAACAGAAGCCAAAATGGAGGATTTCTTGGAGAAAACTTTACCACTTCCTTCAGTCTGAGTCTGGTAATTTACATAGGCCTAATCAGTTTGTATTTGGTGCACTGAACAGTGAACTCCTCTGACTTTTTCAGAAATCTGAGAAATAGCTGCCAACATTTTTCATCAATTTGTCTAGTCCTCCAACATTTTTCATCAATTTGTCTAGTCCTCCAACATTTTTCCAGTTTCCCCTCCAAAAATTAGTGGTAATATAGGAATTAATAGCTAAATATCCTCCGACATTGCAGAAATTTTTTACTTGAGAAATTGAATATCTGCCGACATATCATTCATAATCATTGGAATTTACCACCAAATACAATCTGGCGGGGCCGGGCAGGCTAATTCCAAGACTGCAAGATCTGGTAAACTGTTCTCCAAGAAATCCTCTATTTTGGCTTCTGTTTTCAGTAAAATGCATGTAAATATAGGAGAAAATTAAGGATTGTTCGCACAGAAAATGTTAAAATGTATCATATTCTGCAGACTTGAGACTGGCACTAATTCCAATAATTTGACTGATGATCAATGATCCACCAACATTTCCCCAATTTAGCCACCAGAAAATTAAAAATTAGTAATGGTAACATAGGTAGGAATTGTAGGTAGGTAGTAGCTGAAAATCATCCGACATTGATATAGGTATATAGCTAATATTATTTTCAAAGTGGAATTTATTGACAAGTTGGAGGAATTTACACTGAAATAAATTCTGGACCTTAGTCCTCAGGTTCCTAATTCTGGTTTAGATTTTTCAAAAAATTATTAGGTAGCCTTCCTAGTTACTGCAGCCAAATCTGTATTTGATGCACTGAAATCCTCTGACTTTTCCAAAAAATCTGTAAAAGCCAGCCAACATTTTTCTCTGATTTGAGTAGGTACCTGGGATTTAAAGAACCAGGCTAGGGCTGTTAGCTCAGCTTACGAGAAATCAGGTGATGGCTAACTAGAGAGATCATAGGTAGGCTACCTAGTAACTAGTAACTACGAGGCTTATGTATTCAACATTTGGTTGTCAAAGTTGATTATCACTTGATTAGATAGAAGTTATCAAAAGACATTTTTATAGTTTCAAATAATTCACAAAAAACTTAATTAATAAAATAATGAATCATTTTATAACTTAATAGAGATACCTAGCTGCCTACAAATCACTAGGTTTCTTTCACTAAGTGAGTGATGTGTGTGATGGTGAGTTGACGCTGGTGAGCAAGAAATGGCGGGAGATAATAAATAAGTTAACAGTTAATAAAATGCTTATGGTAAGCAAATATCAAAGTCACCAATTACTATGGCTTAGTAAGAATTTTAGTTTATTTTCATTCTTTCTTCAATGAGTTTATATATTTAGTATATTGGCTATTTATAAATATTATTAGGGATGTCTTAGGGAAATGAAATGGCATCGAATACTATAACCGTTTGTTTAGCACAATTCAATACTGTTTGTATCTCTCCGTCTATAATATTAATTAATAATATTGTGATTAGATATTGATCTTTAAAAGAGTGTCGTCACTGCACTATCTATTGTAGAAGGCTGGGCAATGATAATTTCTGTTTATTTTGAAAATAGTAGGTATGACACATGATTTAATAACGATGGTATATATAAAAGTAGTTTTAACATTTATATATTTAACTTCCTTCTTAAATTATGCACTGCAAGAATTAATTCTCACGTTCACAATAAATACAGAATGTGTACCAATATATATAAGATTAGTCATGATGTTAAAAATTTTATATTTGAGAATATAATCTGAGGTATAAGTACATATACAATATACATACATGAACCTAACAAAGAAAAGGAAAAAATCTACGTAGTTTGCTAAGATCATTTAAGCATTTTTAGTTAAATTAAATAACAAAACTAGTAATTATAATCAGAAATTGTTACTTGAACAAATTCTATTTATTATTACTAGAAAACCTATTTATTTTAAATAACATTTAGGTCAATTAACAGCGAGTTATTTATTTCAATTAGTTCATTATATTTGCAGCAAACAGAAATTTCTTAAATAACACAAAATTATTTGATATGACTAGCTGATTTCTCTCTGTGTATGTGTTGTACTTAATAAGATGGGATGTGTTGTACTTCTATCAGGTAACTGAACAACTCACTACCGTAAAGTAAATGCAGTTCCTTCTTTATTTTTAGATGTAAAACACTCAGTGTCATTTTTCTTACCGTGTCTTCTTTGAGTGGTTATTGCATAGTTCTGCAAGTGCAAATTATTTTATAATGTCATACAATAGATCTCAATCCGATGTTATTAAATTCTCTGTAAATAATGTTGAACTCTATTATTTATATAATTAAAGTCAAGAGCCAGTATTAAACTTAAATGATATTAG
>CANNZV010006298.1:0-18984 GCA_947561585.1 Caprella mutica
GAACCCCTCCATGACATAACGATGCGTGTGTAGGTCATAAACCCCCTGCTCCCAGTCAAGAGCCGCCCCCCCCCCCCCTGTTTTTAATATTTATTTACACTTTTGTAGTTCATTATGGATTAAACATAAAATATATGTATATAGGAAGCCGTGCTGCCCTCGAACCTCCCTGCCAGGTCATTAAACAATCATGAAATGTGCAGTACAACAAACTAGCGGATACAACAAACTACATTAGCAACTCTCAGTTATTTCTATATAAGTAGTTAAGGATTAAAGAAACAGGGAAGGGGAGGGGGGGGGCTCGTGAGGGGTTGGCTCGTGACCTAGGGAGGCTCATGACCGGGGGGGGGGGGCTCTTGACCGTACCCCCGACACAACCCCCCTCCCCAAGATATAAGCCCCTCTCTTCTATATAGGGAAACGAACTAACTAACCTTGGTAAGTTATACAGTATTAATTAGCTACTAAATAGTAAGCCCCCTTCCCCCGGTTAAAAGCCCTAATTTGTTTTCTTAATTTTAAGATACTGTATAATATTTATTACTAGACATTATAGCAAGATAAGGGAAAGTAACCTAATTTATTCAACTTTATGAATTTTCTTAAAGGAGTTATTAAAATATATGTGTAGCTATATGAGCAGGGGGGGGGTTGAGACCAGGGCGTGCCACCTCCGAACCCCCCTGCCTTGTAATTAAACAAGCAGTGTGTATTTCAACAAACTACTGGATACAACAAGCTAAACTAGATTACGTGCACTCGTTAGAGCACATACCTTCACCGCCGCACTGACCCGTTCTCTCCCAAAGTCTAATAAACTGGTAACTGGATAATGACCAATCGTCCCACCAAGTTTCATGCAATATGATTCAATAGTTTTTGAGTTGTTGAGTTATAAATGACCTTGACCTTTGACCAGATCGCTTCCAAAATTCTACCAGATGGTTCCTGGACACTGACCAATCGTCCCATCAAATTTCAGACTATTTGGTTGAAAACTTTTCGAGTTCTTGAGCTACAAATGGCCTTGACCTTGATCTTTAACCTTTGACCTGATCGCTCCCGAAATCTAACAATATTACAGGTTATTCGTTTAAATAAGCTAGGCAATCTTCTTATGTGTACAAAATTTATTTAAATTTAACGTTTTAGATGAAAAATATAGCATTTACTCTCTTAATTTTGACCTTTGACCTCAAAGTCTTCAGCTGACACAAGATTTATTGGAACAAATAATTTAGATTTACTATCGGTTGGAAAATTAATATTTACTATACTACTATTATAAATAAGGATAAGGGATATATTTGAGCTGAAAATCTGAAACAGGTGCGTTAGACAAAGAAAAAAAATATATATAAAAGTACAAGAAAAGAAATCCTTATTTTGAAAAGTGAAATTGTTGTGTAGAGTTTAAAAATGTAATTTATTGATACTAAATTCACTACGATTTATTAATAATTACGTATAAATATTTATTAATTTTAATTTTTTACTAGTAATTAATTATAGGTTCATAAAGTTTAGCAAATTTTAGTAGGGGTTAAACGTCTGCTTCGACCATATCGTTGACGTCAAAAGGAAATCAAATACAAGGAGCTGGAAGAAGCAGTCAGAAAGGAAAGTGGCTCCATGAACAAAGTCACTTACCACCGTCGGTGACAAAACTCATGGATTCAGAAAAGCTACTCCGTGAATGCAGTCACTTACCAAGGAATGTGACGAAACGGGACACAAGCACTGGTGGCTGCACTCACACAGATGGAAGAGGAAAATGAAGAGGTGATACCAAATGAAACCTAACATCAAATCTAAGACCTCGTATAGTTGAAGAGTATTACTCTAGCGTTATCCTCTAAAACTGCGAGTAGTAAGTATTAAAAATGATGAACATGGTAAAAATGAAAAAAAGACAATACATAATTATTGCATAATCCTAATTACAACAGTTCGGGCCCCCTTCATTTTCCATTCACCACAGACAGTTTCAGGATATACAGCCCCTTGACAGAGCTCAATTGAAGCATTTTGATGTGAAAATTTTACGTATTTTTAATTTTGTCAATTAAAAGTTACATATTAAAATGCTGGGACATATATGTCTAATTCGTAGTGAAAGGGCTAAATTTTTCAAATAAAATACTATAGAAATTAAAATGGTATGACTTAATAAATTTTGGGGACGTCTCAAAAGTCCGACACCCCAATAGTCAGTCCGACAGTTACATCTTTCTGTATTATTATTTCTCGTTTTATTTTTCGATTGAAATAAAAATTATAATTAAATAGGTATAGGTACTATATACATATATACATATAATATATATTAATAGCTTATATAAACAATTCAGTAATTTTCCTTAATTTCATTTTTCTAATGTTATATGTATTCCTATCTAATTTATTCTAATAATATTAAAAGCTGTCCCTCATTCGATTTCATCATTTAATGTATTTTTTTGTATCCGATAGTTGTACTGCACACTTATTGATTATTTAATAAGCGGGCCTGACGACATATAAATTTGATGTTAAATCAGTAATAAACTACAAAAGTGTCGGGCTAATGGGGTGTCGGACTAATAGATAGTAACCATACATTTTGATATTGATAATGCTGTGAAGCAGGGGTGGGCAAATGCAGCACTCAGTTCTATTTTGGCACTCAGAGTAGCACTCGTGCCCACCAGGGAAAAAGTGCTTTATTTTCTTCCAAAGAAATTTAGAATTTTCAGCCCTGACTGCTTTATAAATTACAAGGATAGTATAGGAGAGGATGGTCAACTAATTGAAGAACAGTATATTTGTAATGACCTTGATACTTTGATAGTCAATTGTATCCGTTAATAAGGTATTTTTTGTTCATTGTTACTATAGTGCCGGTGGTTAATTTATTTATCTCTGTCTCTTTTTATCTGGATCAGTTAATTCATACGCTTTTCTTGGGACATTCAAACACTGTGGTAAATATTTATGCAATCATTTTTAATTCCCTTATTTAATAAGCTAGGTAGCCACAGTTATTTGTCATGTGAATTGGTGAGTTACTTATTATTACTTATGCAAGATAGCTTATTTTTGTTTTTATTGTGAATAATTTTCACATAAAGAATTTTTTTTATTATATATCATTTACTAATTCTTTTTAATGCAAATGATAAATCTACTACCAAGATTTATGTGCAAAATATGTATCGTTGTACATGTACGTACTTCAATTAAATCTACCACTTCGTTATTTAATTATTCAGTATCCTCAGCAATTTAGAAAACGAAAAGAAAATTGGCACCGAGATTCCATCTTTCGGCACTGAAAAACACAATGTGTGCCCACCCCTGCTGTGAAGCCTAATTGCCCATAATTATTGCAGTGTAATAACTTTAAATTAATATCGAAAAATCCTGACCAATGATCATGGATAAAATTCTGTGTAATTCGGTACTCAGCGTAGTGTTATTCGGTATAATTATGTGTAATTCGGTATAATATGGTGTAATTCGGTATAATATGGTGTAATTCGGTATAATTATGTGTAATTCGGTATAATATGGTGTAATTCGGTATAATTCTGTGTAATTCGAATTACACAGAATTATATAATTCGGTATAATTCTGTGTAATTCGGTATTCAGTGTAGTGTAATTCGGTATAATTTGGTGTAATTCGGTATTAGTATAGTGTAATTCAGTATAATTTGGTGTAATTCGGTATAATTTGGTGTAATTCAGTATAATTTGGTGTAATTCGGTATTGATTATTGTGTAATATAGTGTAATTCGGTATTGAGTATAGTGTAATTCTGTGTAATTCGGTATAATTTGGTGTAATTCGGTATTGATTATTGTGTAATATAGTGTAATTCTGTGTAATTCGGTATAATTTGGTGTAATTCGGTATTGATTATTGTGTAATATAGTGTAATTCGGTATTGGGTATAGTGTAATTCGGTATAATTCGGTATTGAGTATAGTGTAATTCGGTATAATTTGGTATTGAGTAGCCTATAGTGTAATTCGGTATTCAGTGTAGTGTAATTCGGTATAATTCTGTGTAATTCGGTTTTCAGTGTAGTGCAATTCGGTATAATTTGGTATAATCAGGTGTAATTCGGTATTGATTGTGTAACCTATAGTGTAATTCGGTATAATTCGGTATTGAGTATAGTGTAATTCGGTATTGATTGTGTAACCTATAGTGTAATTCGGTATAATTCGGTATTGAGTATAGTGTAATTCGGTATTGATTATTGTGTAATATAGTGTAATTCGGTATAATTCGGTATTGAGTATAGTGTAATTCGGTATAATTTGGTATTGAGTAGCCTATAGTGTAATTCGGTATTGATTATTGTGTAATATAGTGTAATTCGGTATAATTTGGTATTGAGTATAGTGTAATTCAGTATGATTCGGTATTGAGTGTAGTGTGATTCGGTATAAATCAGTGTTGAGTAAAGTGTAATTCGGTATAATTCGGTGTAATTCAGTATAATTCGGTATTTAGTGTAACCCCTCCAGGGATACCACTCTGTTATTTGAATAAACCTAGACAAGGACCATGAAAAAAAAACAGATTGCTAAAAAAATAGAAATATCATTGTCAAGTCTGTTATATTTGATTTTCTATCATTTCCTCCTGTTCCACTTTACAACTTTGACGTTCTATTCTGTTTGCTCCACTAAGCTATTTTCCTCTTCCTGTCACGTGCATCTCTTAATTCATCGCAACTCCACTCTTTGTTGACATTGCATATAAAATGAGAAGATGGAGCTGCAGAGGCCGAGACAGGAGAGTGGAGATGAGGTGTTGGGGAACTTTTTGTTTGGAGGAGGAGATGGGAGGGAGAAAAGAAGGGTGTTGCATGAGATGTAGAAGCGCAGAGAAAGAGAGATGAGAAGGAGAGACGGGGAGATGCCCCATTAGTTGACTCCCTGATGAGTCGGGGCGGAGAACTAATTGTGAGTACGGATTGAGATTGAGATAAGTAAGACGGACCTGATTACAAAGGAATCTGTACATTGGACACCTTGACCTTGAAGGTACTGACTGCACTGCACTCACCCGCATTCGCAAGCGGGTGTCACAGATACATTTGGCCTTAAACTATTTTATTTGGGTAGCTATGAAGTTTAAACTTATATGATGTTTGAAATATATTAATACCGATAATATCCATTAAAAGTATCGAAAATTAATTAAGATTTGAATAGCAATAAAGCAAAACAAACTTCGAAAAATGATGTACCTGTGACACCCGATCGGGTGTCACAGGTACATTTGTAGTTTATTTCTGATAAATATACTTATATATCTATATCGGGAGCGTGCCGTCCCCTGAACCACCCTTTTAGGTTAATAGGTTATTAAACAATCATGAAGTTAATACATAACAGAAACATAGCGAATCAAAAAGCTACAAAAATTCTAAAAGCCGGAAATGTTAGTTAGCATACGATTTTCATGACATAAAAATGATCCATATTAATTCAAATTTCAATTAATTGACCATATTTTCACAGGATATTATCGGTATTGACATAGTTCAAACATTGTATAAGTTCATAGCTGCCCAAATAAAAAAGTTACAGGCCAAATGTACATGTGACACCCGAATGCGGGTGTTAGATCTAGCTACATATGAATGCAGTAGTTTATTTTATGAAATCTCCGCCTATTTTAGATCACTTTGAGCCTACAAAAACATCACACACACGTTCCAATCTTTAAAGACATCAAAATAAGTAAGTATTATCTGGGCATATTTACCTCTATACGTTTATTAATGTTTATGTTATTAATTATGTTCTTAATTTTTATATATTTTCTGTCTTTTAGGCTCCATTGCCAATATTCAATTCCCACTCTTCAGAGGGTAATATTCAATTCCCACTCTTTAGAGGGTAATATTCAATTCCCACTCTTCAGAGGGTAATATTCAATTCCCACTCTTTAGAGGGTAATATTCAATTCCCACTCTTTAGAGGGTAATATTCAATTCCCACTCTTTAGAGGGTAATATTCAATTCCCACTCTTTAGAGGGTAATATTCAATTCCCACTCTTTAAAGGGTAATATTCAATTCCCACTCTTTAGAGGGTAATATTCAATTCCCACTCTTTAGAGGGTAATATTCAATTCCCACTCTTTAGAGGGTAATATTCAATTCCCACTCTTTAGAGGGTAATATTCAATTCCCACTCTAGAGAGGGTAATATTCAATTCCCACTCTTTAGAGGGTAATATTCAATTCCCACTCTTTAGAGGGTAATATTCAATTCTCACTCTTTAGAGGGTAATATTCAATTCCCACTCTAGAGAGGGTAATATTCAATTCCCACTCTTTAGAGGGTAATATTCAATTCCCACTCTTTAGAGGGTAATATTCAATTCCCACTCTTTAGAGGGTAATATTCAATTCCCACTCTTTAGAGGGTAATATTCAATTCCCCCTCTCAATGTTTTACTCAGAGTTTCACTTTCACACTTCACCTTATCTGATAGAATTACATTGAATGTAGCTAGAGATACTATAACAAAAAAGAGTCACTGTGATGAGGTACTATCAGAGAAAAGAGTCACTGTGATGATATAGTATCAGTGAAAAGAGTCACTATGATGATGTAGTATCAGTGAAAAGAGTCACTGTGATGATGTAGTATCAGAGAAAAGAGTCACTGTGATGATGTACTAACAGAGAAAAGAGTCACTGTGATGATGTACTAACAGAGAAAAGAGTCACTGTGATGATGTACTATCAGAGAAAAGAGTCACTGTGATGATGTACTAACAGAGAAAAGAGTCACTGTGATGATGTACTATCAGAGAAAAGAGTCACTGTGATAATGTACTAACAGAGAAAAGAGTCACTGTGATGATGTACTATCAGAGAAAAGAATCACTGTGATGATGTACTATCAGAGAAAAGAATCACTTGTGAGTTGTGATAATCCAGCTAACCATATCCTCTCTGTCCCGCGTGAGACAGAGGGGGACATCCCTCGCTAGTGAGGGACAGAGAGGGACGGGGGATTTCAGACATCTCCAGACGTCTGAAATCCCACGTCTTTCCAACGTTTGAAATCCCACTCACGTCCCACGTCTTGCACAAGCGGGATGTCCCACGAGGGATATCCCACGTCTGTCCCACGCGGGATGTCCCTCGTCTGTCTTACGTCTTAAATCTCATTCACATCCTACGTACGTCTTTCCCACGCGGGATGTCCCTCTCTGTCCCACGCGGGATGCTCCTCTCTGTCCCACGTGGGATATCCCATCTAAGATGTCCCTCTCTGTCCCACGCGGGATGTCCCTCTCTGTCCCTCGTCTGTTTTACGCGGTAAAAAGTACGCGGGATGTCCCTCTCTGTATCACCTCTGTCCCACGCGGGAATTCCCTCTCTGTCCCACGTGGGATGTCCCTTTCTGTCTCACGCGGGTTGTCTCTCTCTCTCCCACGTCTGTTTTACGCGGGAAAAAGTTATATATTGGGTCGTGGTGCAAATCTAAATGGTAAAAATATCCATACATATTGCAGGAAGTTCATTCTCAAGCTTTATTTACGTATCATAACTAGATAGGTATTCATAAACACTAGTAGATATAACTAGGTAGCTGTTGATAAACAGATGTAGGTACATATCTAGTTAGGCATTGATAAATACTGGTAGGTATCTAGGTATGCATTGACAAACAGTTATAGGTAACTAGGTAAGCATTGATAAACACTAGTAGATAACTAGGTAGGTATTGACAAACAGTTTTAGGTAACTAGGTAGGTATTGATGAACACTAGTAGGTAACTATGTAGGTATTGATGAACACTAGTAGGTAACTAGGTGGATATTGATCAACATTTAGTAGGTAACTAGGTAGGTATTGATAAGCACAGGTAGGTATTGACAAACAGTTGTAGGTAACTAGGTTGGAATTGATGAACACTAGTAGATAACTAGGTAGGTATTAACAAACAGTTGTTGGTAATTACGTATTATTTATGATCACTACATATTAGGTAACTAGCTAGGTAGGTACTGATGTACACTAGTATGTAACTAGGTAGGTTTTGATGAATACTAGTAGGTAACTAGGTAGGTATTGATGAATACTAGTAGGTAACTAGGACCTAGATTGGAATTTATAAACAGTTGTAGGCAACTAGGTAGGCATTGGTAAACACAAGAAGGTAACTAATCAGGTGTTGATGAGCAGTTGTAGGCAACTAGCCCAGCTAACCATATCCTCTCTGTCCCGCGTGGGACAGAGAGGGACGGGGGATTTCAGACGTCTCCAGACGTCTGAAATCCCACGTCTTTCCAACGTCTGAAATCCCACGTCTTTCCAACGTCTGAAATCCCACTCACGTCTCACGTCTTGCACAAGCGGGATGTCCCACGTCTGTCCCTCACGGGATGTCCCACGTCTGTCCCACGCGGAATGTCCCTCGTCTGTCCAATGTCTTAAATCCCACTCACGTCCCACGTCTTTCCCGCGTGGGATGTCCCTCTCTGTCACACGCGGGATGTCCCTCTCTGTCCCACGTGGGATGTCCCTATCTGTCCCACGCAGGATGTCCCTCTCTGTCCCACGCGGGATGTCCCTCTCTGTCCCTCGTCAGTTTTACGCGGTATGTCCCTCTCTGTCCCACGTCTGTCCCACGCGGGATATCCCTCTCTGTCCCACGCGGGATGTCCCTCTCTGTCCCACGTGGGATGTCCCTCTCTGTCCCACGCGGGATGTCCCCCTCTGTCCCACGCGGGACATCCCTCTCTGCCCCACGTCTGTTTTACGCGGGAAAAATTACGCGGGATGTCCCTCTCTGTCCCACGCGGGATGTCCCTCTCTGTCCCACGTCTGTCCCATATGCGGGATGTCCCTCTCTGTCCCTCGTCTGTTTTACGCGGGAAAAAGTTATATATTGAGTCGTGGTGCAAATCTTAATGGTAAAAATATCGATACATATTGCAGCAAGTTCATTCTCAATCTTTATTTACGTATCATAACTAGGTAGGTATTCATAAACACTGGTAAATATAACTAGGTAGCTGTTGATAAACAGATGTAGGTATCTAGGTAAGCATTGATGAATAATACTAGGTAGTAGCTAAGTAGGTAGGGATTGATGACACTACCTAGTAGGTAACTAGGTAGGTATTGATAAACACTGGTAGGTATCTAGGTAGGTATTGACAAACAGTTATGGGTAACTAGGTAAGCATTGATAAACAATAGTAGGTAACTAGGTAGGTATTGACAAACAGCTGTAGGTAACTAGGCAGGTATTGATGAACACTAGTAGGTAACTAGGTAGGTATTGATGAGCACTAGTAGGTAACTAGGTAGGTATTGATCAACATTTAGTAGGTATCTAGGTAGGTATTGATAATCAATGGTAGGTATTCACAAACAGTTGTAGGTAACTAGGCATTATTTAAAAACACTAGTAGGTAACTAGGTAGGTTTTGATGAACACTAGTAGGTAACTAGGTAGGTATTGATGAATACTAGTAGGTAACTAGGACCTAGATTGATATTTATAAACAGTTGTAGGCAACTAGGTAGGCATTGATAATAACAAGAAGGTAACTAATTTGGTAGTGATAATCAGTTGTAGGCAACTAGGTAGGTATTGATAAACACCAGTAGGTAACTAGGTAGGTATTGACAAACAGTTGTAGGTAACTAAGTAGGTACTGATAAATACTACGTAATAGGTAACTAGGAAAGTAGTGATTACCACCAGTAGGTACTAGATTATTATTCATGAACAGTTGTATAGGTTACTAGGTAGTTATTGATATACACTATAGTAGGTAACTACTAACTAGATAGGTATAAGGTAGTGAAACCACCAGTAGGTACAGATTGGTGGTTATCACTTGTAGGTTACTCTAGGTAGTTATAAATAAATTCTAGTAAGTAACTAGATAGGTATAAGGTAGTGATACCACCAGAAGGTAACTATAGGTAGGATTAATTAACAGTTATAGGTAATTAGGTAGTTAATAACATTAATTAACATTATTAATACAAATATTAATAAATTACTTTATACATATTTTTATCATTTACATTAAAAAAGAAAAGATACCAAAATGTAGAATATTAAATTATATTTATTTAAAATAACTTTAAGAAGCACGCAAGTTATCAAGTTGGATAAAGATCATTCCAATACTATTTCTACTATGTCCAGGATGGCTGAGTGGTAGCGTCGCCGACTTCAATAGAACATCACACTACAGTCCTGGGTTCGATTCCCGAGATCAGCACTAAATTTCTTTCTCCATTTCTTCCCATTTAATTTGTATATAACAATATGTTATATTAAAATAATTGATATACAGCCAAATGTACATATATACTATATGCAATAAATTAAGAAATGGCAATAATGATTAGTATGATCTTTTTATGTCTTATACATATTTATATACCCCAATTAACCGAAGTAGTTTGAGCAGAAGGGAGATATGTCCCCCTTGCAGAGGGGGACATCCACACTCTGTCCCACGTCTTGCAGAGGGGGACATCCGCACTCTGTCCCTCGTCTTGCAGAGGGGGGCATCCGAACTCTGTCCCACGTCTTGCAGAGGGGGACATCTGCACTCTGTCCCACGTCTTGCAGAGGAGGACATCTACACTCTGTCCCACGTCTTAGTCCCTCTATAGCGAGGGACATCCGCACTCTGTCCCACGTCTTAAATCCCTCTTCTCTCTATAGCGAGGGACATCTGCACTCTGTCTCACGTGGGTCCCACGTCTTGAATCCCTCTAAAGCGAGGAACATCCACACTCTGTCCCACGTGGGTCCCACGTCTGGGAAACGGAGTGGGGTAAGACGTGGGACAGGTGGATGTCCCACTCTGTCAGAGAGAGACAAGATGTGGGATCAGACGTCTTGCAGAGGGGGACCCCTATGCAAATGAAGAGAGTTAGACGTCTGCAAGACGTCTGATTTCCTCTGCCCACGTCTTTAATCCCTCTATAGCGAGGGGTATCAGACGTCTTAAGACGTGGGACAAACAGCTTTTGGTTAGCTGGGAGGTAGGCATCGATAAACACCAGTAGGTAACTAGGTAGGTATTGACAAACAGTTGTAGGTAACTAAGTAGGATCTGATAAATACTACGTAATAGGTAACTAGGTAAGTAGTGATAACCACCAGTAGGTACTAGATTGGTGGTTATCACTTGTAGGTTACTAGGTAGTTATTGATAAACACTAGTATGTAACTAGATAGGAATAAGGTAGTGATACCACCAGTAGGTAACTATAGGTAAGATTAATTATTAGTTATAGGTAATTAGGTAGTTAATAACATTATTTAACATTATTAATACAACTATTAATAAATAACTTTATACATATTTTTATCATTTACATTAAAAAAGAAAAAATAGCAAAATGTAAAATAATAAATTATATTTATTTAAAATAACTTTAAAAAGCATGCAAGTTATCAAGTTGCATAAAGATCATTCCAATACTATTTCTACTATGTCCAGGATGGCTGAGTGGTAGCGTCGCCGACTTCAATAGAACATCACACTACAGTCCTGGGTTCGATTCCCGAGATCACCACTACATTTTTTTCTCCATTTTTCCAATTTAATTTGAATATAACAATATGTAATATTAAAATAATTGATTTACAACCAAATGTACATATACACTATATGCAATATACATAGTAAGAAATTGCAATAATGATTAGTATGATCTTTTTTTATTTCTTATACATATTTATATACCCCAATTAACCGAAGTAGTTTGAGCAGAAGGGAGATATGTCCCCCTTGCAGAGGAGGATATCCACACTCTGTCCCACGTCTTGCAAAGGGGGACATCCGCACTCTGTCCCACGTCTTGCAGAGGGGGACATCTGCACTCTGTCCCACGTCTTTCAGAGGGGGACAAATAAAAAGGGTTAGACGTCTGCAAGACGTCAGATTTCCCCTGCCTCACATCTTGCCGCACGTCTTAAATCCCTCTATAGCAGCGGTTCCCTATAGGTGGTCCCGTGGACCCCTAGCAAGGGGTCCCTCGCTATAAGCAGCGACACTAAGTCTGGAATTGGATAGTTTGAATAGTTTTGTGTTTAATTACTCAAATGAATCTTATATGTGTTATTTCATATTTTTGTGGTTATAAATTTATCCCATTTTAAATTGTTTTGGTTACTACTGAAGACTTACCGAACCTGGTACTATTGTACCAGATTTGGTACTTTTGCTTTCTCATTTTTTTAAAAAGTAACAGATTAGTACTTTTTATCTCTCTATACTTTCCCATTTTTCGTGAATATTTTCAATTTTGACGTATATGAAATAAAAAGTAACGTTGGATTTCATGGAAATTTAAGGTTTTTGGTACTTTTGTGTCCAATCTGGTACTTTTTCAGTGTCTAATCTGGTACTTTTAGGAATATGCTTTCAGGCCTTCGGCATGTCAAATTAGCAACCCTGTTGGTTAGTTTAACTTCTGACGTAATAGGGGACGGATGTGTTTTCGTCTGTGTTATTTTTTTTTTAATTTTGGCGGTATATAATACATATATTTTGTAAACTATATAAACGAGATTTGCGATAAATCCAGTAAAACCATTCCTAATTTTGTTTCATAGTTTTCGAATAGTATTAATTTAATTATTTAGTTTCTATTTTATTTATTAGTAGTATTTGCTAAATAGCAAGTGCCATATATTAAATTTATTTTTACTACATTTGTAGTTTTAATATTCCACCTACAAACTTTTTAAATTAGATAATTAGTTAGATAAAATCTACCAAGCACACGCGGTAAATTATCATTTTATCTCAGGGGGTCCACAGCTAAAATCGTTTTCTATGCAGGGGTCCCTGAAGAAAACGCTATAGGGAATCCCTGCTCTATAGCGAGGGGTATCAGACGTCTTAATACGTGGGACAAACAGCTTTTGGTTTAATGGGAATATTTTCCACCTATTCCTAAACTTCTTCCACCACTATATTCAAGATGTAGATTATCAATAATATCCACATTCTTAACTGCTATAACCTCCTCAAGAATTATTTGTATGATTTTTGTTCAATTGGTTTTAAAAACAATCTCAAGACTTTGGTGAGAACATCGTGGCAAATTGTTTAGGAATAAGAGGTTCATGTAAGCTGAACAAATTACATTCGAGTTAGGATTAGCTCACTGTCAAAAATATCAGCTTTGTGTAGTTGTCTTTCCTCCTCATCTCCTTCATTTTATTTCTCAACTGTAATTCGAACTGCTCGAAGTTGTCAAAATTTTCTAGATCAGTTAGAGAAACTTGAGGTCCAGCTCGATGCTGAGTGATTTTAATCCTTTCTGATCCATTTCACAATGCTGCCATATTTTGCTGATGATCTATTAAAGGTCCACCCCACTCTAAATTAAAAAATCTGGAATTGCTTTAAATTTGTAGAGCTAAGGTTATATAACATATCACAGAAAGCAGAATTTAAATCGATGCAACTATGGATCAGTTACAGAATTTTCTCTCCATTTCATTTTTTATTCGAATTAACCATTGAGTAATTTGAAATGTTTTTAATCCCGTAATTGTAGGAAAGAAAGAGTGATTTAAAAATAGATTGGAAAATCTTTAATAGTATATATTTCTTATGCCATATATATATATAATGATTTGGGGTGGGATTTTCTTCAATTCTTATAATATAAAAAAAATGTAAATTTTATAATCGCTAATATAGAAATGAGAGAGGGAGTTAATATCGCCCCCTCCTCCGGTTCAAATATTTTAATTAGTTAATTTTGTTTTTGGTTAAAAAGATATTCTTTTTCCATTAAATTTAGTTAATTAAGCACGTACAAACAGAAAATTTCATTGCTTCGTTTAATTCGTTTCAATTCTTTTCAGGCAGATTCACAACTCATCGGTCGCTCATCCAACACGTGTACGACAATGGCTGATCCTCCAACGAGAGATGATCAGCCACATATACTGAGAAACAGTATTGCTAATTTCCACTGTGCAATCCTACCATACCAGAAAATAATTGGTATCGTGTGGAAAAATGAACATAACCAAACCCTAGAAGAATATTTCGACAGTATCGGTATATCAGATTTCTTTAGAAACCAAGCTGCAGAGAGAAGATGGAGGGACAAAAATCAAAGGAAACTTCAAGAGAGATCTTGTAAAACTTTTGACGTTACTTTCTTGAACGAGATATTACCGATGATTTGTAGTGACAAAGTAGCTAAACCAGGTTCAAGGGAACACGAGATACAACTGAACAACCCAAATTCAGTCGAATGGTATTTGAGAGAAATCAAAAAGATGAGAAATGATGTGAGCCACGAGGCAGAAAAACTCAGAGACAAGGATTTCATCAAAAATCTCAAGGATATGATACGAAGTTGTCTGATTGCTGCATGTAATCTCTATGATATTACAAACCAAGTCGAAATTAATCAGATGACCGATAGAGCCGATGAAGAATTTGAATCGATAATCCAAAACATCATCATTGATAAAGAATCAAGAGTGATATTTGTGAAGGATCTCATAGTCTCAGATTGCATTTCAAAGATGAAAGAAAGGCTTAAGATCCTTAAAATTCCTCTGCCTGGAATTAGTAAAATTAAAGTTGATCTTACCCAGGTTTTCAAGACCATCTACCTAAGCGATTCGAATGCCCACTTCGAATGCCATAAATTATTTGTTAAAATTACTGAGAGAATAACTATAATTCAAGGTATATCAGGATCTGGAAAATCCACATATTTGAGAATATTGCAATCTGCAATAATTCTTGGAGAACAATCGAACTTCGAGAGTTCTAACAGGTATCGACTGGCCCTTCTCATCAAATGCCAAACTGATCACTATGATAATGTTGGAGACTATTTTAAGGCTTTATTTCCTGAGATACTTACTACTTTTGACAAAGACGAAATTCTTGATTCAATTAGATTGATTAAAGGAGTTATTTTCCTCATAGATGGATACGATGAAGCAAATGAACGATCAAGAGAACTCACTAACTCTGCCATCGAACTCTGCAGAAATAGTGCAAATGCTTCATGCATCATATCAAGCAGAATAAAAGTTGCCAATGAACTTAAGAATGATTTGGACGATAGGGACATAGATTATGACTTATTTTCAATAGAGAAAATAATTAATCAGAATGAACAAACTGAGCTTATTAGGAGTTATGGAGAGCAGCTTCCCGATGTGAATGAAGAAGAGGCAGTTATGACATTCAACAATCTCAACCAGAAGGTCAAAGATGTGTTCAGCACTCCATTGTTATTAGCATTCTTCTGTACTCTCTACAAGACACTTGAAAATAAATCAGGAATGATTAATGAAGTTGCAGTATTCGGAGGAATCTACAAACAACTTCTTGGTGGAATAAGTCAAAAGTTAGCCAAATATGGAGCTTCTGATTCAGCAGATACTATCATGGATATAATTTGCGAACACTGTCTGCACCTAATTGGACTCGGTAAAATTGTTTTCAGTAAGGAAGAGTATGGGAAATTGAAAGCATCTTGTAAAAGCGTGAGTTCCAATATCAGTGACATGGACAATCTGATTGAGAATGTCCTGTTACCTGACATTCCAGATAACATACTCCACGACACAACCTATTCCTTCATACACTTCTCTGTTCACGAATACTTGTGTTCAGAAAGGATCGAAAAAAAGCTGAAAAATGTTATAGATCTTCTTTCGAAACAAGAATTTATCGATATTCTGGATCTCTCGCCTCTTCCGATGGAAAGCAAAATCGAAAGGTAAATATTATTTTTTTAGTTCAATATATCCAAATCAGTACTAAAATATGATAACAAAAGTTCGTCTCTCTGTTCGAACACTTTGATAATTATGAAGGAAAAATGATTAAAATTTGTGACAGTGTCTTGAGTCACACTAATATTAATATTTCAAAAAATTACTAAAATATTAAATATTCGTTTTTCAATTGAAATATAAGCCTATTATACAAATTGAATTCTAAACGGAAGAAGAACAGGTACCTACTTTATAGGTAATCGTGTCAGAAAGGACAATATTTTTAATCTATTGATATTTTCACGCTCGAGCAGTATGGAGCTGCTTGCCAAGAGTATTATCAGATTAATGTGACGGACAGATAGACAGAATATACTCTTATCAATAATTATAACTTTGATTAGCTTTGCTGAGATGTTATTATTAGAACGATCATATAGGTATAATAATATTAAGTCTATAATGATATTAATGCAAATCAACTCGCTGTTAACATAGCAAAATAGTGATTAGTTAATTTAAATTTTATTGGTATCCATGATACCTACAGGTATCATGGATACCAATTAAAATTGAAATAAAATTATTATTCTTATACATAATATATGAATTATTATTATCTTATATGACCGAAAATGTGGAACTGACCGATTATTCGTAATTTACCCTACTAAAAATTAGTTTAAATTTACCTTTAAATTTTCAGGTAAGAATCTTAGTATGATTAATAAATTGTTTTTGCTTCCTCAATTTTACTCACCAACCATATTTTGTTTCTTTCTTCCCAATCCACAGATATCAGAATGTGTTTCGCTTCCTCATACTGAAACTGCATTCTACTGACCAGTTGGAGAAGATATCGCTTGCTATGTCAGAGATCATGGCTAAGGATGTTCAGCCAGATTATCAATTCTGCTTAGACTTGATATCTGATACTGAATGTAGCAAGCCGATCATAGAGATGTTGTCATCAGCCATAGCTTCTCATCCAAGTTTCTCTGTGGATAAGTTTATCCACCTGGATTCACTAGTGGAAACACTGCTTTATGCTCAAAACAAACCGAAGATGGAAACCGACGACATGAACATTGCCGTGGAGAAATCCTTGGCGCTGAACATGAGACAAAGTCATGACGAATACAAAGCTTTGAAGGAAGAATTCTTTGTGAAACTGAAAAAACTTAGGTAAATATAGCAGACTGAATATATTATTATTTAAAAAATTACCAAATTAGTGATGAAATACAATTATTTTGAATGAATATTTTTGATGCTAAGTTTTGATGCTTTTTAATCTTAATTTAAGTTATTTCTTGGAGAACTTAGTAATCTTTTTTTTTTATATATTATAAACTATTGACAAAGGTGATAGTTATTTTTTTATTTAAGTTGCTATGTTTTAGAGATAAAATTTCCTAAATTTTCTCTTCACAAATGTATGTTAATTTATCAGTTGGAGACTAAGAAATGTAAAAGCCCAATATTAATCTAAAATTCATTCTTTTCCGCACCTCAATCTAAAGCTATTTACAACAGAGTCTATTTGTTTCCTAGCATTCGTATCTTTCTATTTTTATGATTGTCATGATGCTTTCGTTCATTCATTTCTTCAGGTGCAGCATAAGAATGATCAGGATCTTCCTGGATACTGAGTTCAGTCTCGGTGTTATTGTCAGTAAATTGGAGAGTAACTCTTACCTCCACATCAGCTGTCCCTCTGCAATGAGTCACAAACTGAAGATATTGGAGGGAAAACCTTTCGCTAAACGTTAGTCTATAATGAGTTTGTTTGTGTATTAATACAATATTTAAAATCTTATGAGATAAAGATCTAATTTGACAAAATATACGATGTATATTATTCGTATGTTATGATGTTTATAAATGTTTTTTCATTGCATATTTTTTATTATGATTAGGGTTGTGACAATATGCACTGCATATTATGCAGTGTATGCACAGAAATATTTAGTGCATATTCGCTTGAAATATGCATTTTCATAAAATGCACATGCAAAATATATGCAGCAAAAAAAAAAAAACATTACACGTATTTCAGTTGAGTAGAAATTCGTAGATTTCCGTGGATTTCTCGAAATAGGCTGTTACTAAGAAACCCATGTATTTTTCACCAAATATTTTATATTTTATTTTAAGCCCATATTTTTCAAATATTTTTTTAGTAAATGTAAAAAATATTTAAAAACTAATTAAGTGGTAAAATAAGAGATGTTAATTAATATTTTTTAATTGAAGATAATTTCAATATATTGAAACACTTCTTACAAAGCTGCTTTCAAGTATATTTATCAAGTCTTGAATGTGAAGAATCTAGTATACAGGTAATTAAAGCTCATACAGTGGACGATCTTTAACCGGACACCCCCTAAAAAAAGACAAAACTTATCCGTTCTTCTGGCCATGCAATATGGTTGAACCAATATTCTATTCGTCTACCAATTATCTAGTCGTACATTTATTATATTCAAGGTATTACAATTTACAATCAACACTTAATGTATTGTTTTTAAGATTTTCAGAATTTTGGTTTTGCTACTCATTTCCTACACATTTTCTTTGAATAGAGAAGCTCTATAAAATTAAAAAGAGGTGTAACTACCCTATATTTTCACTTGGTTTAGTTACTAATATTTTTGTTTCATTTTACTTACCTTATTATTTCGTACCTACGTACATTTATATGAGTAAGTTATAAAAAAATAATAAAAGATTTTCATTAAAAATATAATTCAATAAAATAATCAGAGATTATTTAACCTAACTAACTAATACACATAGCATAATTGATAATCGTTTATTGAACTGAACACAATATAAAAATAAATTATTTCATTTCCTGATTCTCATTTTTTGTTTGGTATGAATAAATAAAGTATATATTAAAATAGAATATAGAATAGTAACACTTTTTTCAAATTTCCATTGAAGTTATCTACTCAAAGAAAATATGGCGGAAAAGGGTAACAAAATCAAAATACTGAAAATCTGAAAACAAAATATTAATTGTTGATTGTAAATTGTAATACCTTTGAATATAATCAATGTTTGACTGGATAGTTGGTAGACGAATAAAATATTTGTTAACACATATAATTTAGAAAATTCGTTGTAGCGTCAGCAGTCTGGTAGAACGGACAATTTTTGCCCTTTGTAAGGTGGGGGGGGGGCTTTACCTGTCTACTGTC
>CANNZV010006299.1:0-18968 GCA_947561585.1 Caprella mutica
TGACTCTTTTATCTGATAGTACATCATCACAGTGACTCTTTTCTCTGATAGTACATCATCACAGTGACTCTTTTATCTGATAGTACATCATCACAGTGACTCTTTTCTCTGATAGTACATCATCACAGTGACTCTTTTATCTGATAGTACATCATCACAGTGACTCTTTTCTCTGATAGTACATCATCACAGTGACTCTTTTCTCTGATAGTACATCATCACAGCGACTCTTTTCTCTGATAGTACATCATCACAGTGACTCTTTTATCTGATAGTACATCATCACAGTGACTCTCTTCTCTGATAGTATATCATCACAGTGACTCTTTTCTCTGATAGTACATCATCACAGTGACTCTTTTCTGTGATAGTACATCATCACAGTGACTGTTTTCTCTGATAGTACATCATCACAGTGACTCTTTTATCTGATAGTACATCATCACAGTGACTCTTTTCTCTGATAGTACATCATCACAGTGACTCTCTTCTCTGAAAGTACATCATCACAGTGACTCTTTTCTCTGATAGTACATCATCACAGTGACTCTTTTCTCTGATAGTACATCATCACAGTGACTCTTTTATCTGATAGTACATCATCACAGTGACTCTTTTTTCTGATAGTACATCATCACAGTGACTCTTTTTTCTGATAGTACATCATCACAGTGACTCTTTTCTCTGATAGTACATCATCACAGTGACTCTTTTCTCTGATAGTACATCATCACAGTGACTCTTTTCTCTGATAGTACATCATCACAGTGACTCTTTTCTCTGATAGTACATCATCACAGTGACTCTTTTCTCTGATAGTACATCATCACAGTGACTCTCTTTTCTGATAGTAAAACATCTAACGGAAACCAATATAGATAAAAAATCTGCATGATTCAATTTTTTACAAACATTGGCCCAATATTTGTCGATCTTTGGTTAACATCGGAATAATATTGGATCTTTTTTTACCTTACAAAATTACGATTTAACCAATGTTATAATCTAACGATGGACCAATACTAATTCTTTATATCAGGCAACCTTCACCTGAATATCTTAACTGTTACCTATTATGTTAATTCACTGTCATTTAGATTATAGATCAATGATATCTCAGAGAAAACCTACTTAAAATTTATTAAGGCATTTTCTTCTATTTAAGATGAAATTATTATTTGTGTACGAAAGAGTGTTATTAAATTCCTTTAATGTGAACATGCGTCGTGTTGTAGGTAACTATCCTCAATGACGTCACATTGTTTCGACTCATCTGCGTATTAATTTGATTTTTTTTAACTCCTGTTAATTTTGTGCAAAAACATTAAAACTGTAGTTAGACATTTTTTAAAGCATTAAACAATTTATTCATTATCCTTAAAATGATATAGAAATAAAAAAAATTCTAAAGCGTCCCCTAAAATCACAGGTTCACATTTTCTACGTAGTTATTCACTAACTACCTAAATTAGTCTCTAATTACTGTGTAGTTAGTTATTACTACCTAGGAAACACTAATAAATGTCGTATAATTATTTCAATTTTAATTGGTTCAGCAAGATTTAGAGACTCTTTCTTGAGAAGAGTTGTTTAAAGAATAATTGTCGCAATTTACTTGTGTGACCCTAAGAAATATTTTTGCCAGTTATCTATAACTTTATTAGCCATGAGGTAGAAAACTTTTTTCAGGTCTGACTTATCTATTCAGTTCTTAATTAATAACTACACTATTTAAAAATGATTTGATTCATTTCTTTTCAATTACTACCTTTTGTATAATAGTATAGTAAAATACATTTAATCAATGATTGAAGTTTAGTTTGATTTCAAATGAAATTAATGCTCTAATCATAAATGCTACTGAAACATCTTTCAATTATGGCAGGATATACATTATACATTATCTTCCAAAACCATGACCGGTACTTTGACCCTCGGTAATTTAATTTTAGAATGATGGCCTTTATTTAATATCATTAAAAAGTTGTTCACTATTGTGTTTTGCCAATTATACAGAATTCATGTATCGATGTAGCTATTACTATACAAGGTAGTGCAGCTTATCATAAGACAAAGACTGTAGGTAATGGTAATGAGTTACCTTGGCGAATAAAATTTTGAAATAATGAATTGGCCACCGCAAAATCCCATAGAAAATCTTTGAAAGACCTTAGAATTGAAGGTAATGACAAGAAATTTCACTAACACGGAGGATTTGTACGTGAAACTTTATAGGAAGAATGGTCTAAAATTGGTTTCTAAGATTATTAAATAGTTATTCATCATAGATGTGCTGCTGTCATCGGAGATATAGGGTTTTATTCAACTAAATAAACATCTATTAACTGATAAATTGAACATTTGTATTTCCAATGTTTGAGGCTTTTTTCATTAAAAACACACATTTGTCCTATACTTTTGAATATCATTTGAAGATCATTTCAAATATTTTACTTACTTAAACATTCGTTTTCAGTACCAGAAATTAGCCTAATAGTACAGCAAGTCGCTGGAGTATTATTGAAGGTATCAAATCGGTACCATTACTTTTCATTTGGTATGTGTGCTCTACAGTCAAATTTCTATTTATTGAACTTAAAAGGATGGTCTTTATAGAAAAATAAGCAGAATACATTCGCAGTTCATATTCCAGTAAATAATTATTCAGACACCTGAGCAAAGTGTTGGTGAAATCGGTAAACATTTCATTGGAGATGAAGTCGTTTTTTGGGGGATCTTTAAATATCTTAAATCAGGAACTTTTTGAGCAGAGTTCTCCTTCCCCGCCTCTCAACAATGAAAATATATCTGCTAATATTTTTGAAGTTCCAATAGGTGTTCCAGTATATGGATAAACACGCATGCGAATGATTTCGCTCCTAATTTTAGGTAATTCGGTCTCCTTGAGATTATTTGAAGTTTCTCTGCAGTTGTCCACATCTCCCCAACCATCGTATTGTGTCTATCAATGAAAGCTAAGCAGGTCATATTAGTTGGATGGTAATGGAGTGTGCGTCCAAAATAGGTTCCTTCATATTTTGGAGTAACGAAGATCATTAGGTGGGAAATACGGTTTGAAGTATAGATCCAGCAACGCCCACAGTAACCTGTCAAGTCTCTAATTTTTGCCAGCATAAAAAACAGATCTCTATTATGGCTCCTGATATCGAAGTGATCAATTCTCAGATACCTTGTATAAGAAGGATCAAAACTCTTAGCAAACTCTTAGAGTTAAACTTTCCATGCAATCTGAAAGTATACCAGTATGGCGTCTACACACGCAACTCTTGCACGTTTATTATAGGAGTATCGATCGTTCTTCTTTTCCTGTAAAAAAAAATCGAAAAAATAGAATTGCGAAAAGACGAAAAAAAAGGGCGATTAATACATACCCAGAAAATAATTATAGGTTAGGTTAGCTGTCTGGTTAGACCATAGGTGGGCAGAATTTTCTTTTAGGGTGCTACAAGTACAAATTTCAGTGCTATTAAACATTTCCAGCGTTTTCGTAAATACAAAATTTTATAATACCAGCTCCTTAACTAAATATGTTAGATTTGAATCAATAAAAGACATTGCAAATCAATAAATAAAAAATATTATTTTATCATTTAATTACAGTTTGTTCTCCGCTCTAAGTAGACCCCGCGTTTTAAACGGGACGACTTAAAGCGGAGTTGACCCCGAGCTTACTTACATCAGTTGTACTGGAAAGTTATTTATTAACTACAGGCAAGCCTCGCTTTATGTACACCTCACTTTAATAAAAGTGGTACTTATTTCAAGTCATGTCTCGAAATAAGTACCGTTCGTAGACATAGAAAACGGAGACAATATTTTGTGATTATTTCACGGTAACTATCAAAAACATCAAAATTATAATCCAGATGAGGTTAGAAGAAGCAATTGGTTCAGAAATTCAACATGGCCGATTTTAGGGTAAGTTCCGTGTTATCGCACTGTTCCATATTTTCGAACACGAAAAATCTCTATTTATTAATCATTATTTACCTTTTATTTCAATTGGTATTCAAGATACCAATTTGAATAGAGGTTGAATAATAATTATAATTATTATATTTACTTTTCGGACGTGTCCGAAAATGTAGAACGTACCAATAACTTGAAACTTATAGCACCCCTCTTCCAAAAATATTTCATAGAGCATAAAATTGCTGTTTGTTTGATGTAGGATAATAATTATAGAAGTCTAAGTATCTATTAATTACTTACTCACATATACTGAGTAAGAGTTAAGCTATGGTTGGATTTTAAAACCTTTAATAAATTCATTACTTAAAACATTCATCACAGTCGCAAACACTGTTTGATAATAGGCTTATAAAGGGTGTCCGACACTTTTGTTGCCAAACTTTAACATAAGGTTGCATTCGTCGAAATAAACACTTTTTATTCTATGCAGGTATGGTCTAAAATGCTTAGTTAAAGAGTTACAAGGCTAGGAAAGTAGTATCTGTACCATTTATTATTATAAGTTAACGTCATTTTTTTTAATGTTGCAATAAGAAACAAAACATTTTTAACAGTAATTATTAGGAGCACAAGAAACTTAATCTTAAATTAAGTTACATGTTTACAAAATGTGTTCAAACTGCCTGCCATTTGTTGCGATGCAGCCGTTCAAACGTTTGTCCAATGATTGACGGACGCGAGCAAAGACACCAGGAGTTTCACGAATCCATGCAGGACAAACGTTTGAACGCCTGCATCGCAACAAATGGGAGGCATTTTGAACACATTTTGCAAATATGTCACCTAATTTAAGATTAAGTTTCTTGTGCTCCTTATAATTACTGTTAAAAATGTTTTGTTTCTTATAGCAACATTAAAAAAATAATGTTAACTAATAATAATAAATGGTACAGATACTATTTTCCTAACCTTATAACTCTTTAACTAAGCATTTTAGACCATACCTTCATAGAATAAAAAGTGTTTATTTCGACGAATGCAACCTTCTGTTAAAGTTTGGCAACAAAAGTGTCGGACACCCTGTATAGACGATTTTTAAATGGATTAATTATTATCAGGTCATTTAAATAACACTTTTATAGTAATTGAATAATTGCAAATCAATTGGTACAGTTTATTTCATCATTACACTACTATAAGAAGCTTAAAATAGTCCAATTATAAAAACGGATGCAGACTAAGTTCACCATTTGTTTTGATTTTTAGGACCACTTTGAACAGCTGTTATTTTCGGGAATCTGGCCTGATCAACTATAGACGGCCTTGACTTATGACTGTACCCCGTTGTAACTATAGTATAGTTCACGTACATTCTAAAACTAATATCTTATAAGAATATCATTGATTCGTCCTCTTTTTTTAATTATTAATATATGGTAGAAAAACTATAAGACATCCCTGTAAAGTTGGAAAATATTACATATCTTTGAAAGCGGCATAATATAGAGACTAAATTGTTATTGCTTACATAAATATCAGAAGATATTTACAGACAGTTTACCAGTTTTTGCAAACTGGCAATTAATCCTGCACAAAGTCTCTGAACACAAGCATTTTATTTGTACATTTAGTAGGATAAGTGACTATGAGAAAAGTGAGTCCCCTTAGGATACAATCTGACGAAATATTCTAAACTGCCCCAGGTTTCGAAAAGTATTATTTATTCAGCAAAATACAAGAAACAAATAGAACTATAGGCAGAGATGGGCGGGAAAGTACTTCCCAAGTACCAAGTAAAAGTACTAAGTAACAAGTAAGTACTTCAAGTACTACTTGAAGTACTTTCTAAAAAGTACTTTGAATAATTACTTAGAAGTACTTTTTACAATTACTTGTTACTTTCCAAGTAAAAAGTACTTTGCAAAGTACATTTTTCCTTTCAGTCAAGAAATTTTAAAAGATTAGTTCTAAAATCTCTACAAAATTAATTCTTTTTCTCATCAAAACAGTATTTACAGCAACTGGATAAAAACTAGAGTTTGAAGAGGTCCAACATTTTGGAAAATTGTTTGTCAAGCAGTAAAATTGAAAACTTTGTCAAACAGTAGAATCGATACTTGTATACTTTTATGTGACGGTGAATATTTATATAGTCTGACATACAATCATGTGTAGAGACTATGAGTTATATTAACCAATTTAAGTACATTGAATATAATTATTTTATGATACCTAGATATCACAATCAATATTTACCAAACACATTGACGAATTATAAGCGTGTGGACGTGTACAGTGAGTCACTGTGATGATGTACTATCAGAGTAAAGAGTCACTGTGATGATGTACTATATCAGAGAAAAAAGTCATTGTGATGATTTACTATCAGAGAAAAGAGTCATTGTGATGATGTACTATCAGAGAAAAGAGTCACTGTGATGATATACTATCAGAGAAAAGAGTCACTGTGATGATATACTATCAGAGAAAAGAGTCACTGTGATGATATACTATCAGAGAAAAGAGTCACTGTGATGATATACTATCAGAGAAAAGAGTCACTGTGATGATGTACTATCAGAGTAAAAAGTCACTGAGAAGATGTACTATCAGAGAAAAGAGTCACTGCGATGATGTACTATCAGAGAAAAGAGTCACTATGATGATGTACTATCAGAGAAAAGAGTCACTGTGATGATATACTATCAGAGAAAAAAGTCACTGAGAAGATGTACTATCAGAGAAAAGAGTCACTGCGATGATGTACTATCAGAGAAAAGAGTCACTATGATGATGTACTATCAGAGAAAAGAGTCACTATGATGATGTACTATCGGAGAAAAGAGTCACTGTGATGATGTACTATCAGAGAAAAAGTCACTGAAAAGATGTACTATAAGAGTTAACAGGATAAATTATTAGTTTTTAAATTGTATAGTAAATGTACTTGGTACTTGAAAGTACTTTAAAAAGTACTTGGTACTTATACTTCGAAAGTACTTTTTTATTTGAGTACTTGGGCAACTACTTCAAGTACATTGATTTACGAGTACTTGTACTTAGTACTTAAGTACTTTCGATGTACTTTTCGCCCATCTCTGACTATAGGTATTCTAAGCTAGCAATTACGAACTTACACAATTCTTTCCTACTCTTCCAACTTTCCTAGCACGTAGAAAGATATAAAAAAATTAAGCCATTGATATCACCAGCGTTTACATAAATTATAATTACCTCTATTTATTTATCAAGAATGTAGTTCACGGTAGGATTTCAGTGTTTAGTAACATTTACGACCATTCTTAAGGTAGCAGAGAACTTAGTTTACAACATCACAAAGCATCAAACCGCTGACAAATATTTACAAAAAACTACGTAGATTCATATTAAAACAGGTTAATTATAAAAAAACTGAAATCTTCTAGAAAAAATAATCACCACTTACAACATTGAAAATAATACTAACAAAGAGTCTTAACAAGATCGACCATGTTCAAACCATCTAATTTCGAATAGCGTTTCACTGTACATAAACATCCATAAAAATTTATTTACAATAAAGTCAAAAACTCATTTACAAAACTTACAAACAAAACACATGAAAAGTTTTAAAAACAGTGGAGGGGATAATGGGGTAGATTTGGGGGATGTGAGGTTGGTGAGGGAAATTAAGTATCTGGGAATGAAGATCAACAACAGCAGAGATTGCCTCAGGACACATAAAGTGGAGAAAATAAACCTAGCAAGGAAGATGGTCAATGTGACTTATAGTGTAGTAGAGAGAGCATGCCAGAGGATGATGATGGGAAAGACGTTTTGGAAAGGTGCAGTTTTGCCGAGGGCATTGCATGGAAGTGAAACGGTGGTTTTGAACGCGGGAGATTTGGAGAGCATTCAGAGGGTAGAAAATGGAGTTTGGAGGAGAGTGTTGAGAGCCCCGGATTATACGCCGGTGGTGACTCTACAAGGAGAGGTTGGATGCTCTTCAGTAGTAGCTAGAGACATGAAAACAAAAGTTAAGTTTGCTAGTTACCTGATGAGATCAGAAAATGGGATAGCAAGAAGAATAGTGGAACAGTTTGGAAGGGGAGGAAGGAGGGGTACGAAGTGGAGTAGGAGAGTGGAGGGATATTTAGCGGAGATAGGATTGGGGTGGGGGGGTTTGGGTGAGGTTGATGGAATAGAAATAACAAGAAGAGTGAATCAATGGGAGGAGACAAGATGGAGAAGGGAGATAGAGAGCAAGAGTTCTATAAGAGAATATAGGTAGAAGGATGGAATTGGGAGAGGTGATATCTATGATAATGGTTGGGAATCGGTGCTGTTGTTCAGGGCTAGGAGTAACACGTTGAGAATGGAATGGAGGGAGATGGGTTTGTGGGTGGGAGAGTGGAATGTCCGTTGTGTGGGTTGGGGGAGGAAGACTTGGAGCACTTTCTGGTCGGGTGTGAGAGGCTAAGAGGGGTGAGGGAGAGCTATGGTGTCGGAAGTGTGAGGGATGCTCTGGGGTTTGGGGGATGGAGGTGGGGGTTGTTAAGGGATATATTAGAGATGCATGGGATGAGAGGAGGAGATTGATAGGATTAGCGTAGGATAGGCTAATCTGTAGGGAGGCGTTGCGAATGCAATTATCCTGAAAAGACACTCTGTCAGAAGGACAGTCTCTGGAAGGTGGAGTGTCATCAAGTAAGTAAGTAATACAAATAATTCAATGTCAGGAAACTCCTTTCAAGTTATTATGACCATTCAGTACTATCTTCACTGTCATCACTGTCATCTGCGGACTCTTTTCGCAGTCTGAATTCGCGATGCTTCAAAACATCCATCAAGTTGTTTGGATCGTGGTCTTTGGGTGTACCATCTTCTTTTGATGCAATCTGAAATATGATAATAGTTAAACACTAACTTTGTTCAAGCTGAGATCAAATGTAAATTTGTCCAACTAACGATCAACCGATGGCCGGAAATTTCGGTCTCTGAAACTTCAGTCTGGAAAATTCCGTCTTGGAATGAAAAATATATCATTTTGAAACTCTCAACGATAGCCATTAGGTATCTAGTTTGTTGAATCCCTA
The DNA here is from genome assembly GCA_947561585.1 of Caprella mutica. NCBI lineage: Eukaryota > Metazoa > Arthropoda > Malacostraca > Amphipoda > Caprellidae > Caprella > Caprella mutica. The sequence goes on from CANNZV010006299.1 coordinate 9,009, forward strand.
GTTTGTTGTACTGCAAACTTCATGATTGTTTAATGAACTGACAGGGGTGGAGAATTCTTACTGATCTAACTAATAAGTTTGTATTCATACCTCAGAATAAATCAAGTTTAATTTAAAATAGTTCAAGTTTAATTTAAAATAGTTCAAGTTTAATTCAAAATAGTTCAAGTTTAATTTAAAATAGTTCAAGTTGAATTCAAAATAGTTCAAGTTTAATTTTAAAAAAATGAAGTTTAATTTAAATAAAATTCTATTGGCCCTCGATGTCACACATAGGAAGCTCTGCACTAATATCATTATATTAGTAATGGGAGGGAATGAGATCATGAGAGTATACCATAATCTTGCATTGCCATCTTAATCTTTCATTGCCCACCATAATCTTTCATTGCCCACCATAATCTTTCATTGCCCACCATAATCTTTCATTGCCATCTTAATCTTTCATTGCCCACCATAATCTTTCATTGCCCACCATAATCTTTCATTGCCCACCATAATTTTTCATTGCCCTCCATTATCTTTTATTGCCCACCATAATTTTTCATTGCCATCTTAATCTTTCATTGCCCACCATAATCTTTCATTGCCATCTTAATCTTTCATTGCCCACCATAATCTTTCATTGCCCACCATAATCTTTCATTGCCCACCATAATTTTTCATTGCCCACCATTATCTTTTATTGCCCACCATAATTTTTCATTGCCATCTTAATCTTTCATTGCCCACCATAATCTTTCATTGCCATCTTAATCTTTCATTGCCCACCATAATCTTTCATTGCCCACCATAATCTTTCATTGCCCACCATAATTTTTCATTGCCATCTTAATTTTTCATTGCCCACCATAATCTTTCATTGCCCACCATAATCTTTCATTGCCCACCATAATTTTTCATTGCCATCTTAATTTTTCATTGCCCACCATTATCTTTTATTGCCCACCATAATTTTTCATTGCCCACCACAATCTTTCATTGCCCACCATAATCTTTCATTGCCCACCGTAATCTTTCATTGCCCACCATAATCTTTCATTGCCCACCATAATCTTTCATTGCCCACCGTAATCTTTCATTGCCCACCGTAATCTTTCATTGCCCACCATAATCTTTCATTGCCCACCATAATCTTTCATTGCCCACCATAATCTTTCATTGTCCACCATAATCTTTCATTGCCCACCATAATCTTTCATTGCCCACCATAATCTTTCATTGCCCACCATAATCTTTCATTGCCCACCATAATCTTTCATTGCCCACCGTAATCTTTCATTGCCCACCATAATCTTTCATTGCCCACCATAATCTTTCATTGCCCACCGTAATCTTTCATTGCCCACCGTAATCTTTCATTGCCCACCATAATCTTTCATTGCCCACCATAATCTTTCATTGCCCACCATAATCTTTCATTGCCCACCATAATCTTTCATTGCCCACCATAATCTTTCATTGCCCACCATAATCTTTCATTGCCCACCATAATTGGTGGGCAATGAAATCCATTGCTCACTTCTCTCATTTCACTACTCTCATGATCTCATTCCCTCCCATTACTAATATAATGATATTAGTGCAGAGCTTCCTATGTGTGACATCGAGGGCCAATAGAATTTTATTTTAAATTAAACTTAAACAATTTCAAATTAAAGTTGAACTTTTTAAAATTAAAGTTGAACTATTTTAAATAAAAGGTTGAACTATTTTAAATTAAAGATGAACTATTTTAAATGTAACTTGATTTATTTTAAATACAACTTGATTTATTTTAAATACAACTTGATTTATTTTAAATACAACTTGACTTATTTTAAATTAAACTTGAATTGTTTTAAATTAATGTTAGAAAGCTGAAGTAACTATGCAGTGGAAACAGTTGCCAAGAACTAGGTAACTCACCGGTTTTAGCGTACTTATCCTTTTGGCCAACTCTTCTTGAAAGGTGATCTTGGGCTTGAATCTAAGAGCTGGGAGCGAATCTCTTTCTTCAGATGAAGATTTTTGTCTCAAGTGATTGGTAATCGTAGATTGCATTTTGGGTGGAGGTGTTGGTACACTTAATTTTTTAGGTCTTGGAACTGGTTTCGTTGTATCAAGTCTCAAAGTATTTGAGATTTCACATTTTGACTGCAGTTCATTACTTAGTCCTGTATTATCTTTCAGAGCACTTCTTTGGTCTGGAGATTTGAGAGGCAATTCGGGAGACTTTTCTGGTGAAGATTTATCCAGTATTTTCCCTACTGGATGATTATATTGTTCTGAACCAGAAGGTAATAAAGAAAGCGATTAGTATTTACCTGCATGTGACATATACTGTTACAACTGCAAACTTGGATAAGATTTTGATTTATTTAAAATAATATAATAGAAAAATTACAGAATAAAATCGCCATTGTTTCAATCAAGATTAAAAAAAGCAATCAAAGAAACATCGTCTGGGCTGCTAAATTCAATTTTCACTAACCTATTCTATATTTTAATTTGTTTCCGAAATCAAATAATTGTAATTGGTATAACAAACATAATTTATAAAATTTCTCTAGTTTGTTAATCTAGACTATTATTAAAGAAGCCATGTCAGTCAGCCACAATTTGGGTAATACAGCGCTTCATAAAGATGGTGGAAAATCAGAAAATGTATTTTATTTGCTAACAATTTCTAACTACTGATATTGTGGAAGACTAGGGGAAACACTAATACTAACAATAAATAATAATTAATTAATTAATAAATCATAGCACTGTACTAGTTTAAATGAAAACAAAGACAGGAAGTTGAATGAAATACGCCAGCATTGGCACTTACGAGTATTTCTCCCATCATTGGTTTTTCGTCTAAGTCGGGCTACTTTGAATCTAGGTTCTGCTAGCGTCTTGGTTGCTGTCGATTGCTTCAATTCTTGGAACCTTGGTGGTGCATGGTCCTCCATTAATATTTTAGCACCTTTTTGTCCATCACTTGGAGCGGGTTTTTCTTGAACCACACTGGGTATATCTCTCTTTGGTCTGGAAAAACAGATTCTGTGTTACACACACAGAGAACGGTTTTGTTAAATTAACAAAACGTATCTTGTCGATAACATTTGGTTGTGGTAATGGGAATATTTTGTTATATTAACCATCAATTGAGTTAAATCAGCAATAAAATATTGTTCAAAGATTTCTTCACTACAACAAAATATTTCTTTAAGTTAACAGAACATTTTTTGTAATGGAATATTGTTAAGGTTACTAAAAAAAATTTGTTCATATTAACTTAAATATTGCTATGATAGCAATAAAATATTGTTAAATGTTTTTTTATTTATAACAAATTATTTTTGTAGTAGTAACTGAAAAATTTAGTTAAAATATAACATTGTTGTTCAACAAAATACCTTTGTCTTTATAAATAATAATTTTGCTATGATATATTTTGATATATTTTTTGATATATTTTGATATATTTTTATATATTTTTAAATATTAACAATATTATATTGTCATTAGTACTAATTGTCTGCCATTTCTTTTTGTTATTAGGGTTCATATAAATTGTAAGTTACCACAATATGTATTCATTGTTCGTACAGAATCAATATATATAAATTTATACGTGTTTCTGGAGTGCTATTTTGTATCGATATTCCAACGTATGTCCCACGCGTGATGTCCCTCGTCTGTTTTACGCGGGAAAAAGTAATGCATTGAGTCTTGGGGCAAATCCTAATGGTAAAAATATTGATACATATTGCAGCAAGTTAATTCTGAAGCCTTATTTACGTATCATAACAACGTAAGTAATGATACACAATAGTAGGCATCTATGTAGGTATGATTAATAAGACCTAGTAAGAATCTAGGTAGGTAGGTAGGTGGGAATTGATAAATATTAATAGATAGCTATTTTAAAAATATTCAATTTAAATGTTCTATTGCTTGTCATTATAAAAAAGAAAAGATACGAAATCTATAGAATATTAAATAATATTTATCTATAATAACTTTAAAAGGCATGCATGTTTTCATATTGGTTATAGTTCATTCCAATCCTACTTCTACCATGTCCAGGATGGCTGAGAGGTTAGCGCCGCAGACTGGAGATTGGAGATCGTCGGTTCGAGTCCTGAATGTACCACTTTAATTCTATGCTCATTTATTCCCATTTAATTTGTCTATAACAACATGTAACAATAAACTAAATGATAAACTGCCAAATTTACCTATACACTATATGCAATATAATAAGAAATAGTGATTAAAACAGCACAATCTATTTTTTCAGTTAAAATAACAAGATGATTTTGTTATTTCAAAAAATTATTTGTGTTGATTTAAATATACTTTTTGTTGACATAACAAAATACATTTTTTGAAGTAACAGTATTGTAATGTTACTATAACTAATAAGCTCTAGTTACTGTAACCTTAAACATTCTAGTGTAACTATAACAAAAAAAACTTAACAAAAATATATATTTACTGTAACAAAATTATTTTGATGGCTCATAGCTGACTAACTTATTTTGTTGATACAACCATAAACCTACTTTTTTTTGTTGTATCAACAAAACCGTTCTCTGTGTGCAGAATAGGATCACTTCGCGTGGGCCTTTCACTTGCTCTAGCTTAAATAATGGAAATTAATTAGAGCTTACCATTTGTTAAAGAAAGCTACTTTGTTAACAATGAAGTATTATATAGATGTGTCATTCAGAGAAAAAAATTTAGTGTAAGTAAATGAAAAATGTTTTAAAATTATATATTTGAAAAAGCATTTAGTGAACACTTCAGAAATAGGGCAATAGTCACACAGATTGACCTGCGAGCCAATTAGGTCATAAATCTTATTGTGAATACCTTTCCTAGTTAGGCCTACAAACTTTATATAAGAGGTGAATTTCAATCCCAAGTTGTTAATTGTTTGAAAGATTTTTCTGAGAACGTGTCCCACGTGTCTGTAACCAGTACTATAGTGAATATACTAATAGAAATAACATCGAATCGTCACCATTACACTATCATCTACATATGAGGTTGATTGAGAAAAGATGAATCTAGGAGAAGTTGTATCTGGAAAAGTCAGTCATCTAAAGTCTAAACTACTGAAAATTCAGACCTTAAAATTCAATGTAAGAGAGTACAACATCAAATTATTAGATAATTGAATAACAATGTTTATAGATTTCATATTCTAAATTTAATATTACAACCACTATTAATATTTTATGTAACAAATCACTAGTTTTTTGGAATTTCACAAATTTCAATATCTGTTGTTGATTACTAACTTTATTTCTCTTGCAGGGAACTCAGAATTGTCGTTTCCCGAGGTTGTGGTGAGTTCATTTAATTGGCCAGGTGCACCAATGTTAGATGACTGGGGTACGTCCCTGCCACGCACTGTTGAAAAAAAAATGTACTTTGTAGTAAGTAAAGGAACCCATTGGACCGATAAAGCCTATCATATGTGTAATAACGTATGTATGATACCAAATGTATACCGTAGGTATGATACCATATGTATACCGTAGGTATGATACTATGTGTATAATACCGTAGGTATGATACCATGTGTATAATACCGCAGGTATGGTACCATCAAGATGGACTAACTTGCAACGTATCATACGCCTTGATACGAATTTTAAACTCTTCAGTGCATAAACAAATACGCACATACGAACGCACTTCTGGAACCCTACAATACAAGATATATTAACTTAAGAGTTAATATACCTTGGCAATATTAGATGGCATACTCTATACATTATAGAACGGGTTAATTCTCCTTTCATTGCATCCTTACACTGCGCAAACAACTATAGCAAAATCCTTATATACAAATAACTATTTAACCAGCAGTATATGCAATCTAGTATTGCAGGGTCCCAGAATTGCGTTCGTATGTGCTTATTTCTCAACAAAACTGTAATTCATCTCGACATTAACCTGCACAAAACTCTACCTTGTAGTTAATATACAGGTAAGTCCCTTACAACAGACAGTACTGAGTACATGTACCGGAAAAGTGACCTCTATGCCGATCAATGGGCGCTATGGCGGACTCAGCTTTTACTTCAGTTGGGTATGTAATTGTAAACTATAACAGCATTTCAATGGTAAACAATCTCGGATTACAGTTGAATGAAAATTTTAATGGAAATCTTATAATATTTATATCACCTTCTTATATTAATGTTCAAAATAACAAGGTAGGTATAACTGAAAGTATTCCATAATATAAAATAGTTACTCCTCCTTTTATTTTCTATAGAGCTTTTCCAGTCAAAGAAAATTTAAATTGAAAGGGTAACTAGATCAAAATACTTTAATAGGAAAACAGTACATTAAAGTGTTGATTGTAATTTTGCAAATTGTAATACCTCTGACTATAATAAATGTTTGAATAGATACTTGGCAGACAGATAAAAAATATGTTAAACCATATAATTTAAAGTGGTCGTTGTAGCGATCTGCAGTCTGGTAGAATGGACAATTTTTGTCTTTAAAAGTGAGTGTCCGTTTAAATATGGTACGCTGTAAGGGATTTACCTGTACCTTGTGTACCGTATAGGTACAAGTTATTTACTTTAGCTACCCTTCATCTGTACCAAAGAAAATTGTATTTCTTTAACAATTCATGTCAGTTCTAGAAAATGAAGAAATTTTACGTTGCACCCCTTTCTTCACTTACCTGACGCTTTCCTCTGTTGATTAGTAATGAGCTTTCCAAGTATTTCCTGGACGATAGTAAAGAAATTTTCAGCCCTGCCTCTATCTGTGAAGACCAGACCTCTGAATCCAGCTGAAGTCTGCAAAGAAATCACACTTTAAGTACATACTGCAGAATCAATCCAACGTCAAAACTTTGAAGTAAGCACAAAATTTATTCATTGTTTTTTATATTTTTTGAAAACATTACTAATGTTTAACCGCAAGAAAAATGTCATATCTCCAAAATAGCTTTTTGGTATAAAATAGCATAACTGCGATAGAGGCATTTTGTTACTTGATACGTATATTTAATGGTATATCGTTAGGACATTTAGCCTCTCTAGCTGTCAATTTTTGAGTTAAAAATATAAAACTTTAATAATCAGTATTTTAAGATTCATAGACTCTATGGATATCTCAAAAATACATTGTTTGTGTTTATGACGTTGTTCTTGCTAACGAGCAACATGCTTTAATCATTCGATTCTCACCGTGGTGGTGACGGAGTGTAGGTTGGGTTCGGCCTCATTGCGGGTGTAGATGAAAGTTTTGCTAAGGTCTGACACTGTGAGGGACTGACTTCTTATCAGATCTATCACCTGAAATAGAGATTAGCCGATTATTAATATAAGGAATAATAAATTATTAATCTCTAGATTGTAATTAGATGGGATATGCGGCACAGCACAAAATGTACTTTATAAAGAGGAAGTAAACTTTATTAATAATTTGGTTTTAAGTCCAGCGTTCACCGCATCTGCCGGGAGGGCGCTGCGAATTGTTATTGTTTACATTCCTCATCAACAAAAACAAACAATTAAAGATTTATAAAAACAATTTAAAAATTATAGAAACAATTTAAAGCGAGTAAGAACATGTTAGGGTAGTGTGAGGATTGCGTGCGCATATGTCTAATTGTTTTGGTCAATTTTTTGTTTACAAAAGACATTTGCAGTTCCAACTTACATCAGTAGGTGGCGCTGCATTTGCCAATTTATTAAATTAATTTTTTTCAAAGAATTTTTTAAATAAAATAACAACATAATATTCTATTATTAATGTCCCTTTATAGATTTATCAACAAGAAAGAAAAAGGCTTTCCTAAGGTTCACTGCCCTTTTGATGTTGATATAATTTGCCAGACTACAGGAACTGGTAAAGTGTTCTCCAAGAAATCCTTTATTTTGGCTTATGTTCTCAGTAAAATACATATAAATATAGGAGGAAATTAAGGATTGTTCTCCCAGAAAATGTTAAAAATGTCCCATATTCTGCAGACTGGAATTTAATTTGAAATAAAATGAAATGGTCTTCAAGAAAAACAAGATATGGACATTGCGTAAAATGCTCTACAATGAATAAAACTAACAATAACTATGTAAAAACTTTAAACAATGAATTGCAACTGAACTCAGTAACCTGGTAAGAAATAGCAATAGTCATTAAATAACAGGCTATAGTGAGTGAATAATAATTCATATAGCTCATAGGATATCCGCTGTAGATATTACATCATCTGATGAAATTGCCGTACCTACTTTTGTTGCATCAGTTTTGAACATTTCATACACAACACTCATGTTGAATTATTCTAAATCTATTTTTTCCTCCTAAAGGTACGTATTGCAATTGTTGTGATCATCACTGAGCACTAGTTCAATGCTGTTCTTATTGCTGGGCGATCGCTCCAAGCAAAATGAACCTTGGTTTCTGATGGTCGATGGATATATTCAAGCAACAAATATTATCCATATGTTGCCCCTATACTCATCTAACTTTCTGTCAGAATTTGTCAGAAAAATTCTCAATACCTCGATATAGTGAAAATCTCATAAAGAGGTTACCTAGATTCTGAGCAAGCCTTGCAACAGGATCATAGGTAGGAAATTTAAAGTTCTAAAGAAATTTCAAACTGCAATGAGTAGGGTTACGACAAAATAATTAAAAAAATAGATCCCGAAAAATTATAAACGGAGAAAATTTAAGAGTATTGAATGGTTCTACACCAGCGGTATATAGTATTCGATACCATTTCAATTCGTCTGTGATATTCTCAGGATCTATGAATTCTAAAGAATATTGTCACAACCCTAGTAATGAGAGAAGGCGTAAATCACGTATGAAATGGAAGAATTTTGTGACTGAAGATAGTAAATGTTATAATTATACACAGCTTTAAATCCTATTCCATTGCTGTTTGTTAATTATTTATCACTAAAACTAAAAAGAAGACATCCTAATAAACAATAAATTGGTGTTACATCATTGTTAATAATCAGCAAACTCGAAAACCCGACAGGAAAACTTGAACCTATTATCTATACTGAAAGAAGAAACAAAATAAAAAGAGAAAAAGAAAATTGTAGCAGATAACAAAATAGCTCATATAGCTCAGACGATGTAAGTGTTATATAATAATAATTCATTCCAATAGAAAGGAGTGAATTATTTTAGATCAATCTTTTGAAAACAGTCTATAATGAAAATCCTTATGGCAATACTGATGCCAGTTATTATCTCAAAGCCTCATGCAATATTAGAAAGAATTTAAATCAACCCATTTTGAATTTATTTACCATCAAAAATGAGCTGAAGGACATGAAGTAGACAGTTAAAGTTCGACACTGTCTGATTTAAAAGAAATGTAGTAGACAGTTACAGTTCGACATTGTCTGATCTAAAGGACATGAAGTAGACAGTTAAAGTTCGACACTGTCTGATTTAAAAGAAATGAAGTAGACAGTTACAGTTCGACATTGTCTGATCTAAAGGACATGAAGTAGACAGTTAAAAGTAGACATTGTCTGATTTAAAAGAAATGAAGAAGACAGTTAAAGGTAGACATTGTCTGATCTAAAGGACATGAAGTAGACAGTTAAAGGTAGACATTATCTGATCTAAAGGACATGAAGTAGACAGTTAAAGGTAGACATTGTCTGATCTAAAGGACATGAAGTAGACAGTTAAAGTTCAACACTGTCTGATCTAAATGACATGAAGTAGACAGTTAAAGGATGACATTGTCTGATCTAAAGGACATGAAGTAGACAGTTAAAGGTAGACATTGTCTGATCTAAAGGACATGAAGTAGACAGTTAAAGGTAGACATTGTCTGATCTAAAGGACATGAAGTAGACAGTTAAAGTTCAACACTGTCTGATCTATAGGACATGAAGTAGACAGTTAAAGGTAGACACTGTCTGATCTAAAGGACAGGAAGTAGACAGTTAAAGTTCGACACTGTCTGATCTATAG